>CAJNJA010093429.1:0-19519 GCA_905231915.1 Symbiodinium necroappetens
CCTAAATCAACCCTATAAACCCTATAAACCCTATAAACCCTATAAACCCTAAATCAACCCTATAAACCCTATAAACCCTAAAGCCCTAAACCCTTCCAAATCTCAGCCTCCAGCTCGGGCAGCAGGTTGCCTGCTGCGTCGACCACAATTCGACGGGCTTCCCAGCCTTGCGTCCTTGGGGAGACTGGCAGTTTCTTCGGGTCTCCGGCTTAGGGCTTATATATATATATGCATTATAATATCAATATAAATATAAATATAAATATAAATAAATAAATACATATATATATATAGGAGTCCAGGGGTTGAGAGTTGAGAGGGCGTAAGATTTAGGATTTAGGGGCCAATTTGGGGTTTAGGGTTTTAGACGACGGTTTTCGGGTTTGGGTTTTGGGTTTAGAGGACACTGAGCTCTGCTCCAGCACTCCCGGTTTTAGGCTTAGCGCATCGGCTAGCGGCCTACGTACCTGGCCCCCAAAGAACCTACTTGTTTAAGGACCTATAATAGGGCAATCATAATAAGGAAACCTAAAAAAGGGAGGTTCTTAAGTGTCCAGGTATTTCGTTTGTTGTAGGGCATGTTTCGTGGAGTATTTGGGTTTGCTTGACTCCATGGCCTATATACAGCCTTGATGTCAATTCGTAAAAATCTCATTGCGATCTACATTGGCCAAAACCATGAGTGTAAGGATTCCGCTTTTCGACATGTCCAGTGTTTGAGTGTGTTACAGGTGGTATCAGTGGTATCCTACGAAAAACAGAACAAAAGCATTCATAAACACAAACCCAGTATGTAACATTCGTTTAAAGAAACAGGCTCCGACAGTAGGTGAACAAGGTTGCAAGCTGCATGTTAGCTTACCGGGCATTTGTGCATTCTCAGGCCGTGCATATGTTTCCACAGTTTAGGGCTTGGGCTTCAGGGTTGGGGTGTTTGGGTTTCGGGCTTCGAGTTGGGCGGTTATTTAGGGTTTAGGGCTCACGGTTCAGGGTTCAGAATTGCTGGTGTTTGGGCATTCACACAGACAACGGCGTTCCACTAGGAAGTCGATTGGGATTGCCAAAGGTGACGTGTTGCTTGTATCGTTTGTTTTGTCAACAGAAAATCCAGATGTACCCTCACAGCACTTCCTAAAGTTCTAAAGAGCCCATTATAATATGGAAGGCTCTGAATAACTAGGGGGGAGGGTTTGGGCTTTGCCATTTTGCGCATAAAGTAGGCGGGAAGTATCAACGAATCTGTTGCTGAAGACCGTTGCACTAAGGTTTTGAAGAGCTGAGGGCTTCTTCATGGCCTAGTCGAGGTAAGGAGTCCCTTTAAACCCCAAACCCTAAGCCCCAAAACCTAAAACCCTAAAACCCTAAACAAACCCTAAACCCCATTGTCTTAGGCCTCTTGGGATTCGAGTCTGTTGCGAATGCGGCATTTGGGATGTGCAGAGTCGCTGTGCTGCCCTGTTGATAACAGAACAAGGTAAAGATACTAAGAGGTCTATGCCAGGGCTTGTGTAACTATGAGCATAAGTATCTGCCCCGTGATAGTTCGACAACGCCCTGCTGGCTTCAGGCAATTACACCCTCTTCCGGTAGTCTGATATACCGATATACCCCATCCCCCAACCTCCCAAAGACCAAAGGACCCTCAAATAGTCCTCGAAAAAAGACTCTGAGCTCATGTCCGAAATCCGCTCAGGATCCTTACAGCATCAAAGCCCAAACCTCATCAACGCCCAAACCTCTCAAGGCCACAGCGCTGGGCCACAAAAAGAAGAAGCTGGCACAGCACCAGGCGATCCATCATTGCTGTTCAGCCTGCTGTGGAGTTGCGACTATGACTAGGGCTCTGGGTTTGAGCTCTTGGGGGTTGCAAAAGCCTGGAATGCCAAGGGCACAAACACACTCTTGATGCTGACGCTGCTAGTGCTTGTGCTACTGCTACTGCTACTGCTTCTGTTGCTCCTCCATTTCCTCCTCCTCCTCCTCCTTCTCCTCCAATTACCACAACTACTACAACTCCTGCCCATCCTTACCACTCCACGACCTCTTCACCGCCACTCCACTACCACTACTATCACTACTACCTCGCTACTACCAAACCACGACCACGACCACGACCACCACCACCGTGCCACGAACACGAGCACGACCACCACGACGACGACTACTACGACTACTTGTCTTCCTGCTCCCCCTCCCGGTACGAAAGTGAACATCGAAGCGTCGGGGCCTGCATGCTGGGTGCAGGGATCTCCTTACAGTCGAGCCAAAACCGCCAAAACCCCACCCCATCTGGCGTTAAAGGTTCGGACTCTCAGAAATTCCTAAACCCCAAACCCAAAACCCAAAATCCCAAAAACCCAAAACCCCAAAAACCCAAAACCCCAAAAGCCCTAAACCCTAACCTGCCCTAAACTGAAGAGCCTCATTAGCCCCCAAAGATTCTAGACCCCAAGAGTCGCAGCTGAGGTCTGCACGGCCGCGCCCTGGGAAGCTTGGGTGGGGCACATGAGTCCGTCGGTGCTCCTGTCTCGTAAGGTCTTTTCGAGCTTTAGGGTTTAGGGGTTTAGGGTTTAAGGGTTTAGGGGTTTAGGGGTTTAGGGGTTTAAGGGTTTAGGGTTCTGAAGCTCTACGCCTTCATGAAGCCCTAAACCCGAATGTGGGGGCCCTAATAAGTAGAACCGGGTTTTGGGGTATGTTATGATGCCATAACTGTAATAAGGAACCCCCGAAATAGTCTTGGTATCTATTTAGCTCCTAAACCCTACTAACCCCTAAACAAGTTTGAAGAAGCCCGAAGGCCGCATGAGGGGATCGAGTCTAGGGGGCACCGGCGGAAATGAAAATATGTACAGAGGGCCTGACGATAAAATGCCTGCAGCATGTATGCAGCCTAGTCAATCCAAATGCTAAACGACGCCTTGAAGCCTTTCATCAATTCTTCCTGATGGGTATTTTTGCTAAATTAGGGTCCCTTTTAGGGTCCTTTTTTTTAAACAGGGTGCCATAGTATGTTTGGGGACTTAAAAGGGACCCAACTTTAGAGAACTACCCCGGTAACCCTAAACCCCAAACCCTAAGTCCTAAACGCCAAACCTTAAAGGCTCAACCGCCAAAGCCCTGAACCCGAAGGCTCGACTGTCCACACCCGAACCCTAAACCCCAAACCGAAACTGCCAGACTTGCCGGTTTAGGGTTAGGGTTTAGGGTTTAGGGCAGAGCCAATCCAACTTATAGCTTCTAGCCTTCCTTCGAACCTACTTACTATGTCACTTTGATCATCCCTCAGTGAGTTCCCTACCCCAGACCCTAAACCCCAAACCCTGAACACTACATACCAAGCCAATTATGCACTACACCGACGGACATACCCCTGCATTAGAACTACTGTTTAGGATTTAGGGTTTAGGATCTCGGCTTCAGGGGTCCACGGAGACCTTGGGGTTTGACAGTGGGCTCATGACGGTGCCATATGGGTCCGCATGGGCTTTGAAAGGGCTTGAGAATGCCAACCACCTGATTTAGACATCACTGATGCTAAAGCGCCGTGATGAATCTGTGATACCCATGACATCAAGTTTTCAGGGGGCTTTGCAGGGACTCTTTATAGGCGATTTCAAGTTTTGGACAGGTAGTCTGCAATGTTTAAGGCAATGCAGGGTCAGTCTCAGGGTTGGGGACGTAGAGTCTGCCTTGTATGATATATCTAGCGTGGGGGTTGCTTAGATAGGTTTTACACGGTCAGGAGATTTACGCAGTGTGTACTTCGAAAGTGGGAGTTATAACATGCCCGAACTTGTGCTGATCTTTTCCAGTATCCATTCCTGCTTCCCTTTCTCCTCGAAGTAGGCTTCCCCTCTACCCTGACTCCCCATAATTACCGTAATCACACACCCTAAACTCTATACATCTAAACCAACAAATCGGATGCATCCTTGTCAAGATGTGGACAGATATTCCAGTATGGTGAGACGTCTTTTCGGCGTAGCGGCATGTTTATGCAGCCCACGCCTGTCGCGTGTACACTAGCAAGGGCAATCGGCTTAAATGCCCATGTTTCAATTCAGCAACACCTGGAGTCTTACATGCATCGTAGAATGCTACAAGAAATAACGTAGTTGTTGCCACACCCCCCTCTGAACCCTAAACCCCTGTTTTTGTGTAATCCAGGCCCTAAATCCAAAAGTGCTTTATCTACTAGACTAGAGCCCGAATCAACAACTGACCTGAAACCGGATCGAAGTGCCGGGTTTAGGGTGTTCGGGTGTAGGGTTTTGGGCATTTAGGATTTAGGGTGTTTGGGTTTAAGGCTCAGGGTTTTGGGGCATTTGGGGTTTCAGGGACTAGGGTTTAGGGGCATTTAGGGTTTCGGGATTAGGGCCTAAGGGCCTAAGGTTTGTAGAAGTCTCCAAAGGACAGGAGAGGCTACCCTAAACCCTAAACCCTAAGCCCTAAACCCTAAACCCTAAATCCTAAACCCTAAGCCCTAAACCCTAAACAGGAAAGGCTAGGATCCTGGTCATGTCCTTGGGCTCCGAGGGGACGGCCCCTCTTCGGAAAGCCACTCAAATCTTCGGGGCATTAAGGGGATCTCTCGTCGATAAGGGCTTCTATAAGTAAGGGTACTACATCATAAGGGTTACATAGGGGTAGCTCTCTAGATTAGGGTCCCTTTTGAGATGATACTCCGGCAAACTAAACCCTAAACTCCAAACCCCTAAACCCTAAGCGATTAACCCGAAGCCTAAAGCCTGAATCTTGATAACTGCAGCCCTCAACCCTACGTGCTAAACCCTAAACCCTGGGAACCTAAGCCCCTGAACCGAAATCCTAAACTCCTAAACTTAAACCCTAAACCCCGAATCCCTCAATCCTGAATCCTAAAAACCCTCAACCCTAAACCTACTTAGACTCTCCAAGTTCTGAACCCGCATTCCTAGCCCCGGGCTTCTGGCCATCTCGCATGCATGCATAGCATGGTATACCCATGGGTTCCATAATGGTTCCTGTTTTGGGTTTCTATGTAGGATCCTTATAAGGTAACCTTAACGGAACTACTAAGGAGCCTTTGGGTAGTTTAGCGGATTAGGTTTGGGGGTTTAGGTCTTAGGGCTTAGCGTTTAGGGTTTTGGGTTTAGTGTTGGTACGGTATAGTATAGCATAGTATAGTATGGTATGGTATAGTATTGCATAGTGCATGCGCGTGCAGGTTAGGGTATGGGGGTTTGCAGGTTAGGGGTTTGGGGTTTGGGGGCTTAAGGGTTTAAGGTTCAAGGGTTTAGGGTTTAGGGATTTTGGGGTTTGGGTTATAGGAGTTCGGTACTGGCTTTAAGCTTTAGAGCTATAGGGCTTAAGAGTGCCAATTTTTTGGGGGGTTTGAAAGACTGCTTAGAAACTAATTCGGATTACAAGCGCCATGGCGACCGACTGTACAGCCCGTAGTCTACAGGTACAAGTTCCCGGCATAAGGAAAGCTCTCGATAGTGCGTGGACCGAGGAATTATGTAAGTCTGTATGCAGCGGCCCGGCGTGTGAGCCCACTTCTGAGTACCCATGAAACGTCAAGCATGGCCCCCTCAGCTTCCGCAAGGACGCCTCGATTGCAGAAAGTTGTGGCCCGAGGCTCTAGCGGTTTAGGTTTCAGGGTATGACAGGCTTCGAGATTTGGGGCGCAAGGTTTTTGATTTATATAAATAAACAAACAAATAAACGAATAACTAAATACATACATAAATAAATAAAGAAACAAAGAAATATATGTACATATATATATATATGTGTGTATATATAGATGTCTATATATATATATATGTATATATACATACATATGGTGCAGCGCTGCCAGGCCCCCCCTCCCCCCCTCCCCCCCACCCCATGGTATCCCCCCCGCACCTCGCCCTGTGGTTCGCTGTGGTGTGGGTTCCCCCTCTGTCCCTCCCTTATTAGGATCCCCGCACGCTCCTCCGGCCCCTTGCGCAAGAGTCCTGAATGAAAGCCAATCAAGCACATGCTCGGGCTGCTATTGACGCACTCAACCGAGACTGAACATAAAATGACAACAGTCGATACACACTACGAAAATCTACGAAAGGACATCAAGCCAAACATGCTTTGAAGCAAATAAAAGCAAAGAACATGCGGTACCTAAGGGCAGAACGGCATAAGACAGTGGTGCTATACCAACAGTCACACTCGGAATACCAGAATGTAAGAAGCACATCAGCATCATTGTCCTCAGCATCACCGCCATCAATCCATCCGTGCGGGAGGGCAGGGCGGGAGTTGCGCGATTCTGCGCGAGAGTTCGAAAAAAACGTCGACATTCACGAGGGACGAGCACCATTCCCGTGACTGTTTGCTTGGATGAGAGGCCTGGCTTGGCTGCTGGGGGGGGGGGGCATACCAGGGGGTGGGGGGAGCCCACTGACACGGCGACGCGGGACCATATACATGTTGGGTTCTGCTTTCAAAGTCGGGCCTTAGGTCATGAGCCAAGATATGCTCGGAGGTCTCGTTTGATCCTGATGTAGAAGATATCAGTACCCTGAAGGTCTACTGCTTGTCCCTCAGAGGCCCCCTTCTGAACTTACAAATCTCAAGGAGGTATTTTCTAGGGCCTTAATTCAGCATAAACGTTATAAGGAGCCAAAGGAATGAATGTTTGCAATTATTCAGGCATATTATACTACCGGGATCAAGTGTAGACCTGGAACATAGGGCACGGTTCCTGCCGGCCACGCGACATAACGTTTATCACCCAGTCGAAGCCCTCACTGCGTCACAGCAACCCTAACCTCCAAACTCGAAACCTCATTTGCAGCGTCAGCTCAAATTTGCATAAATCCAAGACCCTCAACCCTAAGCCCACTCCTGCTAGTGCTTTACGAAAGCTCTTGGTACTCTTTGAGTGAGTGTGCTGGGAACTTCTGGCTCCTGCAGGATCGTGAAAGGCACTATGCTAAATCAAGGCTGCAGTCATTAGTGTTGGGTTTAGGGTTTAGAGGATCGGGTTTTGGGTTTGGGGTTTAGGGTTTAAGGTTGGGTTTAGGGTTTTGGGTTGAGTTTTTGGGTTTAGGGTTTAGGGCTGGGTTTAGGGTTGGGTTTAGGGTTCAAGGTTTAGGGTTTGGGATTGTTGAACAAGGATGAAGGAGATCGGGGTGCAGGGCTCGGGGTTTGCATTTACCCGCCCCAAAGGGTACCGAAACTAGCAGCATGTCTGGGTTATGGGGTTAGGGTTTAGGGTTTAGGGTTTCTGGAGTGAGTATTTCACTGCAGTGTTGACTGGCGATTTACGGTGGACTGAGTTTGCGAAGTCATTCTTGCGCACCTTACGGTCAAGGCGCTTCCTCACCAAGGACAGCCCGAGTACATCCGGTGTTGTACCCTAAACCCGAAACCCTAAAACATCACCAGAGATCGGGATCCTGTCGGTGTGTCATTAGGACATCCAGCCCACGAAACCCAAAGCCATGCATGCCTCGTTTTCTTGATTCAGAATAATTGCGGGATAGTCGGGTAGACCAAGCCCTCAGCATTAAAAGAAGGGCAGAACGAAAAGGAATGCAGAGCAGCCTGACACAAGGCCTTCCAACTCCAAACCTGAGGCCCTGAACCTGACAACCCCAATCTAAGCTTCTTCTGTGACGAAGCATACCTCCACCATTCGAACATGATTTTTTGTGTATAAGTGAAATTGTATTTCCTGGTCATGGTAAAGCCCTAAAGCCCTAAGCCCCTGAACCCCTAAACCCCTAAACCTCTAAACCCCTAAACCACTAAACCCCAAAAGCCCAAACCAATAAAGGCCCTAAACCCTAAACCCAAAACCGTAACCCTCTTCGCAGGGGCATCGGGCTATCTTGGCTCCCGCACGGCGGTGCTTTCGACGGCGGCCGGGTCCTCACCGCCTCCTCCTGGGTATATTGGGCTTCACACGCTCAGAAGAGGTGTGGAGTATACATACAGGAACAGCATACAGTTCAAAACGCAGGTAAACAGATGACTATGTGCATAAATAAAAAAATAAATACAAATAAATAAATAAACTTATACACATATATATATACACACATATGCTGCACGCTAGACTTATCATATAGTATATCCAGTAATCACTTCCCCCTTCCCAATTTCATCCCTGACCTTTAAAACCTGCTGAATTAGGGGGAGGGTTTCGAGGCTCCAAATACCCTTAGAGCACGGTAAGAGCAAGTGCAAGAGCAAAAGCAGGAGAAGCAGCCAGAGCAAAGCCAAAGCAAGAGCGGGAGTACGAGCAAGAGTAGGAGCGAAAGCGCAAGCAACAGCAAGAGCAGGAGCAGGCGCACGAGACGCAGCAGAAGCAGGAGCAAAAGCCAGCGCAGGAGCAAGAGCCAGAGCAGGAGCCAAGAGCACAACCCCTCAAAAGTGGCATTAGAGATCAAACATGCCCCCTGAACAAAAACACTTTCCGAGTTTTATTGGCCCCCCCTATAATATTAGGGGGAAACGATTAAACACTAACCCTGGATGGTTGGACTCTTGTTGTGGGGCTCACACCGCAACTCTGCTGCCCTGTAGGTTTATGTTCGAAAGTGAGTGCAGACAAAGGAACTGTGGTAAGCAGTTTCTTCTCCGATTTCCGTGGTCTCACATGAATGGTCCACTATATGTAGAGACAGTGTAGACCCAGGATTGTTCATCACCTACCGTCCTAGAAATCAATGGTTGAAATTGGGATACTATTTGGGTCGATAAAGAAGGGGAAGTTACTAACACGGAGTCTACATTAGTGAATACCTCAGTTGCTCAACAGCTGGGCACCCCGCCATTTTCAACGTGACCTCGTCATCGGCTGCTTCGGCATCAATGGCCTCTGTACAGGCGGCAACGCAATTCAAGGTTTAGGGTGAACTGGGGCATGACCTAAACACCAAAAAGTAGGCAAAATAATAGCCCAAGACCCTTTTTAAAGGGCTATTATTTTGCATACTTTTTGGGTTCAGGCATGGAGGATGAAGCGATGCCAATATCGACGTACTACCCCGCCTACAACCCAGCCCACGACAACCAGTACAGCCAAGCCGCACTTTCCTGCGTTGATGTCCCAGCACTTGCTATAATGACAAGTCCTAGCAGCAAAGGTTGCTTCCATGTTCATACTGCTGTTGCTTCCGATGCTGCAACTCCTCCCCCTCTTGCCTGCTACTACCTCTGCCACCATAAGTCGCACAACAACTTCCACCAAAACTCCTAATTACCTCTAGTACTTCCGCTGCTGCTGCTGCTGCTGCTACTGCGACTGTCACTGCTGCTGTTGCTGCTGCTGGTGCCGCTGCTGCTGCTGCTGCTGCTGCTGCTGCTGCTGCTGAGGCTGCTGCCGCCGCCGCTGACGACGGCGACTAAGATTACAACAACTACTACGTATTGCCACGAATAACACTACCAGCGCTGCTACAAGCACCACTCCACCAACCATGATGCAAAGAACAGCCCTTGCTAGAGAAAACAATCAAATCCCCATCGCATAAGCCGTACCACGCCTGCAACGCTACAATACATCTGAAAACATGAGCTGCTATTGATTTCCATGATGGGCATCTCGGCTCCCGGCAAAGGTCCTATCTGCATAGATTTCGAGCCTCAGCAAAAAGGCGTGATCCGCCGGGATCAACATCGAGCTACAGGACCAAAAAGCGTTGTTGCTGTTGATACGTGTTTGGTCTGGAGTCGTCATTTTCTGGCAAGCTTATGAAAATTCTGTTCGGAGTTGCTTGCTGCAGGTGATCTACATGTGTTTGAATTTCGTCACCCCTACTCCGAGCGTGTGCGTTTCAGGACAATATAACATAACACAACACGGTACACTAAAACAGAAAATACCAGACTGTAGCATCATAAAATAGATCTTGTTCCAATATTATACGTGTTAACGTAAGATAACATGCTTAGCAATCTACTACAATTATGAGACAGAACGTAATCAAACATTCATAATACAGATGCCTGCTTGTGCTGCAGGCCCTAAACCTATAAACCCTGAAACCCCTAAACCCCTAAAGCCCTAAACCCTAAACCTAAACCCCGGCGCCGGGCCGGCTTCGGATTTCAGGCTCATGGTTGCGCCATCGCAATTTGCGAGGTGCGTCTGGCGAGCGCACAGTCCAAAAAGAACATGGTTTAGGGTTTAGGGATTAGGGCTTAGGGGTTTAGGGTTGAGGCGTTTAGGGTTCTGGGGTTTGGGGTGTAATGACATGTATGGCTAGTTCTCTGAATTAGGATCCCCTTTCGGGTCATTTTATAAGAGTGCCGTACCATTTGTATAACTGTATAACCTGAATAGGAACCCTAACTTAGAGAACTGCCCACATGTACCACGGCAGATAAGAGTCAACATACCACAATTGATAGTACCCCATCGTGCTTGTACTATCTTAGCAGGCATAGTCGAATTAAGGAGCAAGTGCCTCATGGTGCCTAACCCCAACCCAAACATGGATTATATATGTATATACATACATACATACTATCCATGACCCTTTATGCGCATAATTACCTTAAGGCACGTGTCTAAAGTCCTATCCCTGTACCCTAAACCCCAAACTCTAAACCATATCAAAACGACCGAAGTGCTCCCCGAGGCCCTGCTGAGCGAAACCCTAAACCCTAAACTCCTAAACCCTAAACCCCTAAACCCTAAACCCCTAAACCCTTATAAACCCCTAAAGCCCTCAACCCCTAAAACCCTAAACCCCTAAAGCCCTAACCTCTGAACCAACTGCTGAGGGCGATGCGCCAGGTTGCTCTGAGCTGCATGGAGTTTGATCCGCCGGTCGAGGAGCTGACAGGGCTCAGGGCTCAGGGTTTGGGGTTAGGGTTTGGGGTTTGGTTTAGGGTTTAGGGTTTATAGGGTTCCTTAAAGGGTTTCTTAAAAGGGATCTATAGGATCTGTAGGGTTTAGGATTTAGGGTTTAGGGCTCAGGGTTTAGGGGTTTAGTGGGGTTCACGGTTTAGGGCCTAGGGTTTTGGTTTCAAGGTTCTGGCTTTCGCTGCGTTTAGTGGTTTGGTTTAGGGTTGAGGGTTTATAGGGTTCCTTAAAGGGTTCCTTAAAAGGGATCTATAGGATGTATAGGGTTGTTGGGGTTTTAGGGTTTAGGGTTTATGGTTCAGGGTTTTAGGGGTTAAGGATTTAGGGGTCTAGGGTTTAGGGTTTATGGTTCAGGGGTTTAGGGGTTAAGGGTTTAGGGGTCTAGGGGTTTAGGGTTTAGGGTTTAGGGGTTAAGGGTTTAGGGATCTAGGGGTTTAGGGTTTAAGGGTTAAGGGGTTTAGGTTTTATAGGGTTCCTTAAAGGGTTCCTTAAAAGGGATCTATAGGATCTATAGGGTTTTTGGGGTTTTAGGGTTTAGGATTTAGGATTTAGGGTTTAGGGCTCAGGGTTTAGGGGTTTAGTGGGGTTCAGGGTTTAGGGCCTAGGGTTTTGGTTTCAAGGTTCTGGCTTTCGCTGCGGGCCCGCTCGTGACATGGACGTAGGGTCTTTAATGATTAAAATAGGGTTTTTGGTCTATTATGCTTTATCACGAGAGAATGCGCATAATGTAGAGACCTTAACAATCAGGGTTTGAGGTCTATTATACCATAATGACAATCAGGAAGCCCCGAAATGGTACTGGTCATACTTTAGGCCCCCATATTTCTCTGCGTGAGGTCGGGGCTGTAGCACTCGGCTTCTTGGTCTCGCCGATCAGAAGGGGGTTTAGGGTTTAAGGGTTTAGGGTGTAGGGGTTTAGGGGGTTTAGGGGTTTAGGGTCTAGGGGTTTAGGGGTTTAGGGGTTTAGAGTTTAAGGGTTTAGGGGGTTTAGGATATTTCGATGTTGACGTGTTTATTTCGATCACTTTTAATCTCAGGGTCGATGTGGGCTTACAACTGAACAACATGAAGACGGGCTTAACAACGCGTCGTGGTGTCCCTCAGCTGCTGTCTTTGCTTTGGTAAGGATTACAAGCTTCTTTGTGAAATCTTCGGGGCCAGGGTTTCTGTGTTCTGTTTTGTGTTTTGGACACAAAGTATCTGACTGCACCTGTATGTATGGCTTCTCGATCATTGTAAAGAAGGTTTTTAAGGCACAGGGGCTGAGTAGTATTCTTGTTTGGCTGGCTTTAGTTACTTTAGTTATGATCCCTCGACCTTTACCATATACTTTCGAAATCCTGCACCCAAAACCCCAAAATCCTAAACCCCATTCCCTGAACCCTAAGTCTAAACCCGAAGCCCGAAATGCTGGCTCTGGAGTCACTACTTGGCCCCCTAAAGCCTAAACCGCTGGCCTCTGGAGTCACCACTTGGCCCTCCGTGGCACCCTCGACGATACTCTGCTGCCGCTTTTGGAGGAAATCTTCTGACGCCTCTGCTGAGGGTTTCTACGTGGAGGTTCATGGGTAGCTATAAGTGGGGTTATACGTCCCCCCTTATAGGTTATAACTACACTTACCCTACCTATAACCCTACTTATAACTACCCATGAACCTCCAAGTCGGGCTCTCTCTCAGGCTCCTCTCGGAGCTCCTGGGTTCTAGAGTGGTGTAGGGGTGTAAGGTGTTTTGGGTGTTGAGATTCAGGGTCTAAAGGGCATGGAGCTGTAGGTTTTGCGAGGATTTTAGGCTTCTGGGCAGGATATCTTTAAGTTCAAAGCCTAGTCACGCCTAGTCTTTTTGTGGTTTACGGCTTAGGGCTCAGGGCTCAGGGTTTGGGGTAGCTCCGTGTTGGCCCTCCATGAGAAGCGGCTGGAGTTCGTGAAGCTCTATCTTACGGCAAATCGCCCCTGAAGTCAGGGCCCAAATGAGTGCCTAAACCGCCTAAACCTTAAAGCCTAAACCAGAACATCCTAAAGCCGTAAAGCCTAAACCGCTCCAACCAGGAAGTTCAGCACTTATCCTTGGGCTGAGCTCTCACTTCTCGAGATGGCAACACTGTAGCAGGGCGATGCAAGGTTTGGGTCTGCCAATAAACCCTAAACCCTTAACCCTAAACCCAAAACCCTTAAACCCTAAACCCCTAAACCCTAAACCCAAAACCCTAAACCAGTCTGGATCTCAAAGACTGTTTCGAACAATCTCCCGTCAGGTCGGTCCGACCGTCGATGGCTACCCATACGCCCCTAAGTCGTTCGTTTTTGGGATTACCTTATAGGATTCTAAACATAAACCAGAAGAAGGAACTACTTACGGGCCTACAGGTAGGTTCATCTTACCGCGCCACTACGCGCCGGGCGCTCCCCCATCGCTTCCCACAACAGTTCCTCTAATGCTCCCCTCCTTGTGAGGTGAAGCCTACTTGGAGGTTCATGGGTAGCTATAAGTATGGTTATAAGTCCCCTAATGTGGGCTATAACGAAGTTACCTTACTTATAACCCCATTTATAACTACCCATGAACCTCCAAGTAGGCCTGGAGAGTCGAACTGCGGGTAGGGCTCAGGGTTTCACAAGGTCTCCTCCAAGGGGTTAAAGGGCAGCTTAGGGATGGATTAAGATTCGCAGACCTACACTTAAACCCTAAATCCCCAAACTCTAAGCCCTGAACCCTCAACCCTCAACCCTAAACCCTCAACTCTAAACCCCCTAAACCCTAAGCCCTAAACACATGCAGCTCAAAAACATGCGAAGAAAACACTCGGATTGAACTTTTACTCGAGTGGCTCGAGACCGGTACTTAGAGGTTCATGGGTAGTTAAGTGGGGTTATAAGTAAGGTAACTATAGTTATAACCCATTTTAGGGGACTTATAGCCATACTTAAATCTACCCCTAAACCCTAAACCCTAAAACCCTATAGAACCCTTTAAAGGAACCCTTAGAGGAACCCTTAGAGGAACCCTTAAAGGAACCCCTAAAGGTACCCATGAACCTCCAGGTGGGGGGCTCCCAAGAGCCGAGGGTCGTCCTCCTTAGGAGGAAGAGGGCCGAGACAGGCCCAGGCGTCCCCCGGCTTAGGGTTTATAGGGGTTTCAGGGTTTAGGGTTTCGGGTTTAGGAAAGTTTAGGGGTTTAGGGGTTAGGGTTTAGGGGGTTTAGGGGTTTAAGGTTTAGGGGTGTAGGGTTTAGGGTTTAAGGTTCCGTACTATTTTTGGGGATCTACAAGGGGATCCCACTGTAGTGAACTACCCATTTCTACCAGGCTCTGCCACCTTGAGGCTGGACGTTGTGTTGCTTTATACACACTTAGGGTTCAGGGTTTCGGGCTTAGGGGTTTTGGGGTTTAGGGGTTGTGATGTTTCAGTAACACCCTGAACCTCACTTAGGATGTACGGTCCAGGGATAAGGGCTCCCGTGTAGATATCGCAGCCCTGAGCCCTGCAGACTAGCAGGTCGCGACTCCTCACTGCAGAGTATAACCCTTGAGCTAGCAGTTGACCGGAGAAGCAATAAAATATCACTAAAAGCATATCCAGCCCCCAAACAAACCCTAAGCTCTGCACCGCAGATATCTAAACCCAAAGTCCTAGTAATCTAGAGCCTAAACCCCTGAACCTAAATATTCTTCCCTAAACCCTAGCACACCTTCAGGAGGAGGACGTGCGTGAACACCTGGGTTGCTGTCAAGGCTTAGGTTCACCGAGGCTTCGAAATTAGCAGAGGCGCGCTTTACTGAGGGTTTAGCATTTGGGCGGGGGATTGGATTTAGGGCTTAGGGTTCAGGGTTTAGGGTTTAGGAAAGATTGAGGGTTGAGAGGTTCGAGGTTGATTGCTGTCAGTCAGCGCAGCCACAGGCAGAGGCGTTTGAACGGCCAGAAGAAAACGTGAAGCTGAAAGCCCCTCCAATCCAACAAGTTGGCGGGCGGGACAAGCAATAAATAATGAGCATAATACACCCCTGACCCATACAATCCCTCTCATACCCTAAACCCTAAACCCTATAAGGTTTGCAACGCACCCCAAAATTCTTTTCGAAAACCGAAGTATCCCACTCTATTCATCGAGGTCCCTTATAGACTCTTTCCGTGACCCGTTTTTATTTTTAGACCCTTACAAGAACCTACTCCAATCATGAAGGTACCTGTATTGTTAACCCTTAATGAGACCCCACAAAATCGTATACAACCCCATCCTAGTGACAAAGGCCTCTGTACTAAACCGATTTAATTCCGCATGCTAACGACCCTTATACAAGCCGTATGCTGATGAATAAGGCAACTATATTAAACCTCTAGAAAACCTTGTTTGGCACCCTATGAAACCTAATTCTAATAATGTATGCGCCTCTACATTACAGCCCTTTATAGACCGCGTGAAAACTCTATAGGACCTTATTCAAGTGATTATGAAGTCGGCTGATGGGATCACGTGGCACCTTCAGAAAAGTTTAGCCTGGTGACACGGGAAGGCCTTGAACACCTCTTTGGTGCGCACTGGAGAGGCCACACCGACGGAGAACCAGCCCAGAGCTCCAGCCTCCGTGAATATGGGCAAAGGATGCTGGACCTCACGGAGGTGGTTGCGGAACTCAGCCATGTGTGTAGCGACATCTGCACCATGGAATTAGCCACCATTCCGGAGATCCAGGAGATTACGTGCAGAGCCCTTTGCCGGAACCAGGCGCTTCTGATGGCCACCCGTGATTTTGATGGGCAGGCGTGCACAGCCTGTTCTGTGACTGTGGTTCAGGCTCGACAGCCAAACAGCTACACTTACGCAGACCTATAAGGTTATAGTGCTTAAGACCCCTCTATAAAACCGTCGTAAACCGCTGCTAAGCCCCTATCAAAAAATAGATACACACATCTGACTCGAACGACCGAGGCGCCCCTAAAAAGCCTATTCGGAAGACTAAAGCTCTCTAAACCCCTACCTACTCTAAGGATTAAAACCTCAAACCCTCCTCGATCCCAAGACCTAAGCCCCGAAATCCTAATCCTCGAAAGCCTTATAAACCCTAGAGAGACTCTAAACCCTAAGCCCTAAACTCTTATAGCAGCCTCAAAAGGATCCCTCACAAGAACCCCCCTTACGGGAACCCTGAGACTTCCTAATTGTCTAAAGCNNAAAAAAAAAAAAAAAAAAAAAATCCGAAACCCTGAACCCGGAAAGGATTCTTCAGAGACCGGAGCCTCGCTTCCTGAGGTTTGAAGAGCTAAAGGGTTCAGGGTTGAAAGGCCCGCGTTAGGATTTGGGGCTCTTAGGGGATCGGGGAACGTGGTAAGTATGCTATAAGTAAGGTTCTAAGTAGCATAGGGTACTTTTGACTCTCCCTGTGACCTACTGACAAAGTCCCCAGATCCTCTAAGTACGCTCCTGAACATTAAACCGCGACACATACGAGAGAGGCCTGAATAATCAGAAAATGTTTTGCATACAATACGCTATAACTAGTCTGTGCCCATAGGCTCCACAGTAGTTCCTTTTTGGGGTTACCTTATAAGGAAATAGAAACCACAAAAAGGAACTACTATGGAGCCTATGGGTGAGGAGTAGAGACTATTACAAAAAGTCAGAGCCCTGTATGAACATGTGATGGCATGGCTTGACTTCGATTTCATGAGTGGCATGCTGTTCTTACACTACATGCTGTATGCCGCCTCTCAAAACAAGTGGCCAGCGATCACCGTGTAGGCTTGTCCAAACCGTTCCAAAGGTAACACAGCCTAATTAAACCTTATTGAACACAACTCTCGCCCTGCCAACTTACCGATGAGAATAAGGAAACCTCCATTATTTACTATAGATCTCTATTATAGTAACCTAAATATAAATCTTCTACCAAGAGCTGGAGAAGTCTGGGACAACCGAGAGCACGGGGGATGGCTGAGTGCTCAACGACGGCCTTCTCTTTGAGGAAGGTAGTCTGGCAGGGAGTCCTCTACGTGGCACAGTGGCATAACGTCGTAATGCATAGTGAAATCAGTGATATGTATGGTATATTGATTTCAGCTACTGCGGGACTGTAGCAGTAGGGCACATAAAGTCCTGGGATCCGCATGGATATAGTGGCTTAGGCGGCTCTCTGAAAACCCAAAACGACACGAACAATATACCTCAACTCTGTGCGTGCCAGGAATACTGAAAGAAAATACTCTACACATTGATCGTCAACATCGTAGTCTTGTGCTCAAAAAATGGGTTGCAAAGCATGGCTACGTTGAAATCACGATGTCCATCCATGCATGTCCTCTCCTTTGTGGTTGGAGGATATGCACGGGTTTCCGTATAATTCTGAAGCAGCAGCATCCTTGCCATTCGGAAGCCGAAACAACTACCGAAACTCAAAGACAACGAGCCTATGACCTCATGTGCGTCGTTGCTCTCACAGGCCTAGTGGAGATAGTTAGGAGCCGGACCACGTCTTAAAATGGCTTTTTGGGGATTCCGGCCACAATGTCAAGAAACCTACGAAGGAGCTGGGCCGGGTTTCTGGGGGTTGAAGGCCACAAAAGCAACACAGGAACACCCCTCTGACAATCTGGGTAAAAAAAAAAACAAAAAATCCTAAACCCTAAACCCCAAAATCGCTATATAAACCTTAAACAACTAAAGCCCGACCCATGCCCGAAACCCTCCTCGGGAAACCGTCGACGACGAAGCCCTGGATCTTCTGCTCGGCCTGAGTGAGGAACCAGGTCTCTGGGGCCGTTGTAGATCTTATACAGGCTTTTTATAACGCCATATGTATATACATATATAGACATGTATGCATGTATGTATGTATGTATGTATGTATGTATGTATGTATGTATGTATGTATATATGTATACACATATATATATATGTGCATATATGTATATATATATATCTATAGATAGATAGATAGATAGATAGATACATAGATAGATAGATACATAGATAGATAGATAGATAGATAGATAGGTAGATAGATAGATAGATAGAGTTTAAGTGTAACGGGCTTTAAAGGGGCCCTATTTATTGTTCTTTCGGGTGTTCGTCCTTGCGAACCAATACTTTGGCCTTAAAGTAGTCCTTGACGTGGTCCCTATTTAGGCATCTTACGGCCAAAGTATATATCATGGGGCACATGGAGCCGCGGGGTGCAGGGCTTCGTGGGCTTCGGCTACCTGAATCCCTCACATCGCTGATGCAACCGTCAAGGTCTATCCTGCATGGGATCAACTGCGCGGCAAAGACTGTATGAGATCGGCAAAAGGCTTCGGCAGACACCCTCTGCAACACCTCAGGCTGCCGGACCTAATGCGTGAAGATTCTACTTTTTCCCGCCTTATGGTGAGCAGCCGGGGCTCTTAGAGCGAGCACCCTTCGTCGCCCGTGCCATCAAAGATGCCGGGTACACGGGTGATCCGCCATGAGCGGGCTACCAACCACCCTGGGGAGAAGCCCCCTTCTCGCGCCGGGCTGCTGGCATGGAGAAAGGACGCTCTCGCCGGCCGTAACGAGCTAACGCTCAACCGTCGACAAGTGTTTAGGGCCTAGGGTTTTAGAGCTTGAGATGTTTGACTCGAGTCTTAACGGAGGCATCCTAAGTGTCCTTACTTAGAGGAGGTCGGGCTCTTCTTTTCCTGCTGCCAGTGCCAAGGTAATCTTCCTTCCACTATTCCACTAATGTCGACATAATGTCGACACCCTTGGAGGCTGGGGGAACTCCGTAAGACGGGGATCCTCATAGTAGAAAGGGGTGTATCAATCAGGGGTCTACAGCACCCTACCTGGTTCGTCAGTCATGCTCACACCCCGCACTGTGACACTTGATCTTTCAGTAAAGTGTAGAATTTAGGGCAAAGATTTAATTTATAAGGTTTGCATGACATCTCCAGTGTAGGTCTCTCACACACTTGCGCACGGATGTCCGCAAGCGTAGGGGCTCTTATGATCAAGGAGCCCGAAAATGGCTTAGGTTAAAGAATCGCCCGTATAATATTGGGAATGCATACACAGTTTAGTTTACCACCAAGGGTTTTCTGCTGAGGCGCCGGTTTTAGGAATTAGTTCATTGGTTCAAGTTTTCAAGCATCCCTATGCCCTAATCCGAATAGGCAAAACCCAAAATCTAAGCAGTAGAACTCCTGAAACTTTAAACCCGATGTGGCTTGAGTGCCTACTAGGAGCCTCGGTATACGGACCACCCAAAAAGAAGCTCTACTACTTGCAAGAGCCTTGAGACTTCAGAGTCATCCAGCAGCAACGAACCCCCAACCCCCACTTCAAAACAGCTATAGGGTTTAGGGCTTAGGGAGTACATATCAGAAGCCTAGATTTCGGTCTTAACCTTTGGTAATGGTAAAGAGGTACTGGGCTGTCTGGGCGCTCATCCGCACTCACTCAGAATATTGCAGGCCACACCATAGTAGCGGAGCCTGCACCCCAAAGAACACAAATCTCAGTCACTGGATCCCGGAACACAAACCCCTGTAGTAAACCCTGAACTGCCTGAACCCTACCCGAGACCGCCCGAAACCTCAAAGACCTTAAACCCTTAAACCTTCAATCAATTCAGCCTAAACCCTTGAACCCGAACCTCAATCTTAAACCTGACCCCCAAACCCCTAAACCCTAAACCCTAATCCCCTAAACCCTAACCCCTAAGCCC
>CAJNJA010093440.1:8359-19517 GCA_905231915.1 Symbiodinium necroappetens
CCTGAACCCTAAACCCCTAAACACTCGCCCTGCCGGCCCGAGCGCCAAAAGCACGAGAACCTTAGACCAACTCACCAGGCAGCACCTGTAGTTTGGGGTTTAGGGTTCCACTACAGGGATCGATAAGGGTTTAGAAGGCTCAGGGTTTCCCTGGCCCCCCGAAAGTATGTAGAATAGTAGCCCCTTTAGGTTTTGGGGGCCATTAACTTACCGACGTTTGGGGTTCTAGGTAATGCCTAGTCAAACATATCCTCGAGCACTGAGTCCCGAACGTTACTAAATCCCGAAACAGGAAGAACCCCAATAGCCCTAAACCCTAAACCCTAAACCCTAAACCCCTAAACCCTAAACCCCAATAGCAAATGCACCACCAGAGACGTTCGAATCAGAGATTTGAGGGTTGGCCCAATGACCAAAGCAATTTCGGGGGCCGAAAGAATCACACGGTTTAGGGTTTAGGGTTTAGGGTTTGGGGCTTAGGGTGAGTTACATATGGTCCAAAAGAAGGTTTAGTCTCTAGGGGGTTAAACCATAGCTCAAACCTTATAACCCTGAACACCAAAGCCACCAAAGCCACTGGCCTGAAGACAGCCATGCTGAATCAGGGTAAAACCACTTGGGACGGCCGCGCTTCTGGACCCTCTGCCCAGTTCTCGCTTTTGCAGGTTCTTAGACCCAGACGTCCAGATCAGCGAGAAAAACGGCAACACTCTTAACCTTTTAAGCCCTAAACCGAAATCAGGGCTTTTGGGCTCCAAGGGTTTGAGGTTCGGAGGGTCGGTCCCGGGTTGGGGTTGGGGTTTCGAATCTCGAAGTCTCGGCTTTCCGGTGTTGGGATAGGGCCAGAAACCCGGAGCAAAAAGTTGTCCCTGCACATCCCAAACCCAAAGTAGGGAGTTGCCCTCTGTCTGAACGTTTGCGGTGTACAGGTCAGTAGACAGAGAAGGAATTGCAATATTCCTGAGCAAGATATCGACATGCTGCTAAATAACACAACACAACATATTATGTATATATATATAGATATATATATATATGTATATACATATGCATTCAGACACTCCAATCTGGACGGTTTAGAGTTCGGGCTAGTGACATGTAGATACGTATGTTCTCGGGCTACAGCATCGTGCTGGTGAGTCTTGTTCTGTAGCGCAGCACTGTCAGACTTCAGCACGAAAAAGTCCCACCGACATGATTCGCACAGTGTCTGATCTGGACTTACTGCCCTCCATGTGTCAGTTGTGCGCTGCTGGGCACTTGCCACCCGTGCAGCTGCCCATGGAGGGTGCACACCGGACCGTCGGAATAACAGTTTGCATCAGAGGTCGGATCGTCACGCCCTAATGCACAAGCCTACCCATAGGCTCCTAAGTAGTTCCTTTTTGGGAGTACCTTATAGGATTCTAAATATGAACCATAAAAAGGAACTACTTAGGAGCTTATGCCTAATGCACAAGCCTAAATCATAGATCGTTTACGAAAATTATTCCTTAGGGTTCCTCACTATGTCTGCTTATAAATCGCTTACTCATATTATTCCTTAGGGCTTCCTTACTCTTTGTCTACAATAATGCACCCTAACAACCCTCGTCTGATAGTGAAGGGCCTCAAGCTTGTCCAAAGACCGACTTCTTTCTGCATACCTGGGCCAACAAGCTGCTAGATTCTGTAAGACCTAGAACTAAAGACTGAGGTAGCGTACTAGGTTGTCGCTCATCCTACCAATACTCCAAGGGTGTCGAGGGCGTAGATTTAGAGTTCTAGCTGTGGGGGTCACCTCGTTAAGCCTCAAATTCAGGAAACAGAAACCCCAGCCTAAGCCCTGAAACCTTGTGGTTAGGGATTGCTTCTGGGAGCCGGGCACTAGCAGAGAAAAAAGGCCAGAAATCCGCCCTGCCAACGCTGCAGACTACCCATGGGTGCTTCTTCGTGCTGCCAGGGAGGGGTTGACGTATTGAGGGTTTACAAATAGTCTCCTACATAAGTAGTTCCTGTTTATGGTTCATATTATTTAGAATCCAAAAAAGGTATTCCCGAAAAGGAACAGCCCAGGAGCCTATGGGTATTGAGGGCTTGGGGTTTAGGTTGAAGGTTTAAAGCTTATAGTTTAGGGGGGGGTCGGACGAATTCGTGGTTTATAGTATTCCCGTACATAAGAAGAGCCCCAAATCCAGGATATACTGATTATAAGGCTTCAGGATGCAGTCCTTAGGGATTTGGCTGTAGGAAAGTACCTCCTTATCCCCTTACCCATGCTCAACCCTATACCCCCTAAAGTTCGAAACCCTAAACTCTAAACCCGACCCCAAACCCCTAAAGTTCTAAACCCTTTTAAAACTTATAGAACCCCGTAGATCCCATAGCCCTGAAACCAAAGCCCTGAACCCCTAAACCCTACCCATAGGCTCCTTAGTAGTTCCTTTTCGGGATTACCTTATAGGATTCTAAATATGAACCATAAAAAGGAACTACTTAGGAGCCAAACCCTAAACCCTAAACCCTGAACCCTAAACCCAAACGCCCTATCAGCCCTGAAAGCTGCGCAGATGTCCCGCTGTCTGCATCCGAGCTGCGAGAAAGCATCGCTTCCGTAGGGCCTGCCACTCGCACGCGTCCGTTAGAAAAGGGAGGGTTTATGGTTTGGGGTTTAGGGTTCCAGGGTTTAGGGTTTAGGGGTTTAGGGGTTTGGGGGTTTATACCCAGAAAGGCCCCTAAGTAGTCCCTTTTTGGGATTACCTTATAGGATTCTAAGTATGAGCCATAACAAGGAACTACTTGGGGGCCTATGGCTAGGGCTCTGGGCTTGCATGCATCTGACATTAGAAGAGGGGTCCCTGTTTAAGGTTGCTTTCGTTAAGCATTCAGTTTAAGGGTTCCTTTTAAGGGCTCCTTTTCAGGATTCCTTCAAGGGTTGGAAAGGGATTCCTGAAGGGCTTCTTTGTTATCGGTTCCTTCTATCAGGGTTCATTTAAGGGTGGCCTTTAGGGTGTCTTGAAGGAACTTATGTTGGCTTATATGGCTTCTACAAGTTCAGGTTTAGGGTTCCCCTCAAGTATAGACTCCTGCAGTCTATCAGCATCGACACCGGATGGTTCCGTCCTTTAAGATAGACATGATGGCAGCAATAAGATACTGGACGTACTTTAATGCAGTAACTAACTTTATATGAAGGGACGAAATTCAGCTTCCTGTCAACCCAGAAAAGACTTGAGGCCCCAACGCCGCCTCAGATGTCAGATTTTATCGTGTTTGGGTTGGGGTTCAGGGAAGCCGGAGGACCCGAACCCAAAGTCCCTCTGACATCTAAGGGCCCTGACCGATGGGTCGTATAGGATTTAGGGTTTCGGCTTTGGGGAATACCTAGGTGGTATAGGGTTTAGGGTTTCGGCTTTAGGGTATACCTTTCAGGAACCAGAAACGACAAGGAGGTTACATTTGTGGATTGCGGAACCCGTTATGCACATGATCCCGTATGAGTCACGGATCCCACCTTCAGCCCGTGACACTGAACTTGAGCCTAAACCCAAAACGCCAAACCACAGGAACCCGTCTTGTAGATCCCAAACAGCCCAAAGCGACGACCAGATCTGGCTTGTCAGCTTTGGCCTGGCGCAGGAAGCGTTCTTCATCGCCACTAAAGGGGGCAGCTGTTTGGCCGGGAGCTTGGGTCTACATTGCATTATGCAAGACCTCAGCGTACCAGCCTTGAGATTAAGGACTATTTTTTTGGTCTCATTGAAGAAGGATCCAATATGAATCCGAGCGCCTGCCCCTCGTTCATCGGTGCAGAAACGGAGCAATGGAGATTGGCTTGCTTCGGAAATACCGCGCGCTTGCTGTCACTCCGCCATTGGCTACATGGACGGTCCGCCGCCAAAGACATGCGTGCCGCTTCCTGCAGTGGCTGCGAGTTCCTCGACATCCTTCGCTTGCGCGACCAAAAACACTAGCCTTGATTGCAGGCGTTACATCCTTTGGTGTGGTCGCCACAAGCACCGTGTCGATGCGATTCTGCAAGCCCCTTGATAAGAAGCTGAGCCTTCGAGCGGATTCCACCACCACACTGCTTGTAGATGCAGATTCACATCAGATACACGAGATCCAGTCAGCGATAGAGGAACTTTCATCGGCTGATCGGATGATGTGGCCCCTGCAGTGACTCTTTTCGCAGCGCCAGAGCGCGTTGACAGCACGTCTTGGAGGCGGTTCCTGCAGAAGCAGCACATTACATTCAAGCCAGTAGAAAGGGTCGGAGGACGCATAGATCCAAACGATGAAGCAATTCTGTCGCATGTGGGCCATCTGCTGGGTCAACCTGGCCTGAAACGACTGGCATTGTTGACTGCTGACACCGACTTTCTCCAGCTAGCTCTGCAAATCTCAGCAAGAGGCTTACGCACACTAGTCATGATTCCCGAAGCCATGCGGGGCACCATACGCAAGTACACTGATGCTGACATCGAGGTGTCGAGGTTGCGCAGGAGAAGTGGAAGTGTTACATACACTGTGCGAGCGATGTTGAACTCAGACGCCAAAGGTACTGCAGAAAGATGCAAGCCCATAGCACGATTGCCAGACTTCCGAGAGGAAGTGGAAGACCTCCTCGTCTTCCTAACCAGCTTGGGCTACAGATCAACCTCTGGATCCAGGCTAGTGCCTTCCATTGCCAAGTGTTGGTTTGCAAACGCCCTTGGCCCCCTCACTGTTTTCCCTGGCCAGTCTGCTGTGATGGCACTTCATACCGCGGCGGAGCTGCCTCGAAATTGGATACCCAATGCTCATAACTTGGCGTTTGTTTTGCCATGCTCCGTGGGGAAGACATCAAAGAAGAAGCAGTTGGAGTTGGGAGGTACCCTGGCCTTCAGAGTATTGCAAGGAGGTGGTCCTGCAATGCTTCGCGATTCAGACCGATTGACTTTGCAAGTGCTAAGTAGGCTGGGCTATCTTGACAATGACTTGAATGCAGATGTTCGCGAAAGCCTCCTGGTTTTCGTCAATGGTTGCAGAAACAAGCTGCTCTTGCGACAGATGGATGCTCTTCCCAGTCCTGGTCCAACGGTTGATGATCTATGCAGTTCATTGCGGCACATCTTCCTGTCTAGCCGAGTCGACGGAAACTGGCAGTTAGCCCCCAAGGACGGACTAGTGCGCAAACTCTTGGTGAAGAGTGGTGAATTGGCATCCGTGACTGCAAGTTCGACTGACGTGCTAAGAGCCATCCAAGTCTTCAGCAGCAAGAACATGTTGCCATGTATGAAGACATACAACGGCTTCCTTTGGCAGATCATGCGCTTTGCCAATGTGAATGACCCTTCAAGGCGAGATGTAATCGAGTTCTGATGCGCGAAGCCTTTTGGAAGATGGTTGTGCTGGCGATCTCTCCAAAATCCATTTGGAAACCCTTTCCCCACGGGTTCAGGTACCATCAAGTACTGTACCTGAACAATCATATACCGGTCTCCCTGGACATTGCACTCGTTTCAGCACTTTTGACCCTAGATTAGACTCAGACACCCTTAGCGACCCGTCAGAAAGCCTTCTAGAACCCTTTTAGAATCCCTTCTAGGATTCCTTCGAAAAGTTATACAAGGCATCTTAAATCAGAAACGCATGATACGACCCTTATGAAGCCTTAGGCACCTAACCTTACTTGGGTAGTTCTCTAAATCAGGGTCTCTTTTGATGGTCTTTTTAAGAAGGTTTCGGTGCTAAGTTCTGGACCTGAAGAAGGACCCAACTCAGAGAACCCTAAAACCCTAAACCCCAAAGCCTAAACCCTAAACCCTATAAACCCTAAGCTTGCCCTGAACTTCCCTAAACCCAAAACTACCTAATTAGTTGGGTTTGGACAAGAAAACCCTTAGCCCTATAAGCCCTAAACTGCCTAGTTTGCTTTGGGCAACAAAAAGAAACCGCACCGAGTGAGTCGTTTGAGCCGAGGCCTACCCCGCTCTGGAGGCATCCCGGCCTTGGGTTTAGGGGTTTAGGGGTTTAGGGGTTTAGGGTTTAGGGTTTAGGGGTTTAGGGTTTAGGGTTTAGGGGTTTAGGGGTTTAGGGGTTTAGGGGCCGGGTTTAGGGGTTTAGGGGTTTAGGGGTTTAGGGTTTATGGGATCCAATGCCCAGACTTTCCCAAGATCCCCTACTTGAAGAGCATAACCTTCATCTATGTAGGATCCCGAATCTGATTTACAAAAGTACAGAGCATGTAGGATCCCGAATCTGATTTAAAACATGTATTCCTGGATGAGTTGTAAGGGATGTTGGAAAGTCTGGGTGTTTAGGGCTCGACAAAGCTCTTCAGGGCCATGTCGAGGTTTCTGGAGTTTCCATGCGTGGGCTTCAGCGTTTAGGGTTCCAGAAGTTCCCACGGGGTCTTATATCGGGTTTGCCCCGGGATTATGGGGGGGTTAGATAGGGTGTTCGGCTGGGCTTCCCGGATTCGGGTTGCGGGGTTTATGCTTTGAGGCAATTGGTTTCGGCTTAGGGTGTGGTGTTTCTCCTTTGCTGCGCTGCTGATTGCACGGTTGTCAGATATTAGGCGCCTTGAGGCACCCGGTTTAGGGTTTAGGTTTATTTTTGGGGGGTTTAGGGTTTGGAGTGTATATAGGCTAGGAATTGGAGTTCGCATTGGGTTGGGGCTGAATTTTAATGGAGTGTTTAGGTATAGATAATTGCTTAGGTACAGAGAAGCCGACATGTCGTGTGTGTCTTTTGTCTTCCCTCTCTCCCTCTGGCTCTCCTGGTTGCCCGCCCCAAAGAGTAGCCAGTGTCTGCATCTGATTTATTCAGGTGTTCGTCTGCACCAGGCGGTTCCATATCCACTGAACGAAACACTGCTGTGGTAATCCTTCGATTTGAGCCTGCTTGTTTCTAGTCGGGTGAGAAATTCACCAAACTCACTAAACCTGCATTGTTGGAGATCCTCAGTATGGTTTCCTTGTATAAGTTCTCAAACAGGCAGGTTATTTGGGGTTTACTGTAAACATCTTTAACACACAAGCCTTTTCAAGCCCACTTCCATTGCTGGAACTCTGTGGATCCTCGGATCTTCCAGGACTTTCTGCGCCACTTCGGCGTCCTCAAGGCATCGGACAGTGGCCGGGTCTTTGAAAAGGTTTGGTCATCTAGGAGCCGTTAATGGGTGAGAGCCTTTTGGTGTTATCTAGGACCAGAGCCTAATGTTTGTCTGCTTGTACCCGTGTACAGGCTCATATAACGTGAATGCGAGCGCACGCGCTCACGTGCACACAATCCATCCGTCCATCCATCCATCCATGCATGCATGGATGCGTACATTAATACAAAAATGCATGCATATATACACATAAATATAAGTTAAGCATACACGCACATACATTTTCACACATGTGGAGAAAGAGTTGCTGGAGCCTGGACCACGACAACTGACTGAAACCTCGATCAGCCTGCGCATCTCGGTGCCCTGACATGGCCTGCCAACACCGCTCCCAGCAGCACCGCTCGCAGGAGCC
Source organism: Symbiodinium necroappetens (assembly GCA_905231915.1). Classification (NCBI taxonomy): domain Eukaryota; class Dinophyceae; order Suessiales; family Symbiodiniaceae; genus Symbiodinium; species Symbiodinium necroappetens. Next base: position 15,853 of record CAJNJA010093440.1, read on the forward strand.
ACTCTGGAGGACGACCTTGGCGAAGGGCCGGCAGCAGCAGCAGCACCCACGGCAGCTGTTCCGACCGTCGAGGACTCTGAACAATGGAGCGGGCCTTAGAGGAGTCAGCTGCCTTCGTGGCTGAGGTGCGAGCGCTTATGACAGCCTGAATTGCTTGCCAGCCGAGCTTTCAGATTCGCTATGGCGTTGGGCTTCATTTTTGTTTTCCATATATGGTGGGCAAGATTTTGGCCGCAGACGTCTCTGCTGCAGTGCAGAGCTGGAGCTGGCTTGCAGCTGGCCTTGTCAAACTTCCATCCCTCGCGGTGGCAGAGCTCGGTGAGCTCTGCCCAGGGGATTGGACCCCGAGGGCAGCGACTACCCTTGCTGCGGCTTTGCGGGCCGTAGCACCCTAACTGAGTGCTCCACGGATGTCAACGAGTCGGCAATCCACAAGACTGCGTCGCGTGCGCCTGGAGTTGGCAGTAGGTTTAGGCTGTAGGCGCAGCTGTAGTTTCGCTTGTTACGCAGGCTCAATCCTTCCACGCAGGGTCTGAATTCCAAGCCCTAATCCCTCAACCGAAACCCCAGACCCTGACGCCTGAACCCTAAACCCTTAAACTATAAGCCCTAAACCCTTAAACCCTAAACCCTCAACCGAAACCCGAGACCCTGAAGTTTGATCCCGGCCATAAACCCCTTATCCCAAGACCCTAACCTACAAATCCACAGACCCTAAACCCGGAGGATCCCCCAACTAACAAGGACCTTGCTTTTGGGTTCGGGGCTTAGCTTGGGGTAGTTTGGGGCTTTTCGGGTTTAGGGTGAGGGCAACAGGAAAAACCCTAAACCCTAAACCCCTTTAGTCTTGGGAGACTCAAAGGACTCCTACTTTGAGGCCACGGGCCCTCAAGCGACAAATACCTCAGAAGAAGATGCATTATACTTTAGGGTTTAGGGTTTTGGGTTTTGGGGTCTAGGGTTTGGGGTTTAGGCTTTCGGACAAGCTCCATGTGCAAAGCAACTCTTCGTGCGCCAGGCTACAAGCGCCACAGACGGCAGAGCTCCCGAGGAAGCCTCACCAATCCGATCTGGTTGCGGTTTAGCTTGAGTAGACTACCCATAGGCTCCTATTTATGGTTCATACTTAGAAACAGCTATACGGTAGTCCCAAAAAGGAACTACTAAGGAGCCTATGCGTAGTGGCATGATGGGAACCCTAAACCGCAGACCCTAAACCCTAAACCCGGCTACCAGTGGCCGAGTCACGAACCCTGAGTTTCTGAATGAACCGATCCTGAAGTCCAGGAGGCAGAGGGCATCGCATAGAGACCCGATAGCCGGGTCCTTACTTTAAATCCCCCAGAAGCGAAAGTCTGACACCTTTAGTTCGAGGCTTGTTTCTTTAGGGTTTAGGGTTTAGGGGTTTAGGGTTTAGGGGTTTAGGGTTGCCAGGTCTTAGGCCCTGAGTTTCCGGGTTTAGGTGTGCAGGTTTTGGGTCGCAGGTCCAGGTGTCATGGGCCACACATACGGTGCTTGGACCCGCAATCAAGCAGGTCCAGGCTTTCTTGTGGATTCCTGAACCCTAAACCCTAAACCCTAAACCCCTAAACCCTAAACCCCCAAACCCCCAACCCCTAAACCCTAAACCGTAATTCCTGGCAAGACTGTCTGACTGGCCCTCCAACATGGCCCCATGGAATTTCTGCGAGGGGGTTCTCGAGCTTCTCTGTCCTATCCAGCTGCAAGGTTCCATGGGTTCTTTTAGGGTTTAGGGTTCATGGGAAAAGGGGATAATAGGGTTTAGGGCGAAAGGTTTAGGGTTTAGGGTTGAGGCCTGAATGAGCTTACCAAGCCCCCTTGATCCTCGGAATCTTAGTATGCCCTGAACCCTAAAGCCTTAAACCCCTGAACCCCTAAACCCCTAAACCCTTAAACCCTAAGCCCCTAAACCCTAAACCCCTAAAGCCCTAAACCCCTATAGCTTTTGCAGGAGACCGAAACTCTAACCTCGAAACCATCGCCATTTGGGCACCTGGAACCTTTAAGACTGCAGCCATAAAACCTAACCGTAGAATCCTGAACCCTGAACCTCACGCCGAGCCTCAAACTACAAAACAGCCTCAAAAGGTTTGGGGTTTGGAGTGTTTAGGGGTTTAGGGGTTTAGGGTTTAGGGTTTTGGGGTTTAGGGCTTGGGGCTTTTAGGGTTTATGGTTTAGGGTTGTGAATGTCTGCAGCCAGAGCCCTCGGATACGCCAAATCCAAGACTGTGTGTAGAACCAGGCCTTCGGCACACTTGTTGGGCTGAAGAGATCTTCTCTTTATTCCGTAAGTCTAGGCAGACGCTATTCATGACTTATTGAAGTACCAGCTTGAGACATGAAGTCTACAGCAGGCCCATGAGATGACCCATCATAACCCCATGTGTCACGCACTGTGCAATCCTTGTCGGAAGGGATCCGTCCAACGCCAGGGCATATCTCCAAAAATGGGCTTCCACCTTATACGGGACTTTCCGAAAATTAGGGTACCTTATTTTCTATTTTCGGGTCCTTATAATAAGGATCCTACTAGTTAGGGTGCTATATTAGGGTCCCCTATTTTCGGAAACCCGCACGAATCCGCACAGTGTGTTCTGGCCACTCGTTGATCCCCAGCCCAGCGAGAAGCTCGTCAAGACCCCAAAGCCCTACGAACCAAAATAAGAAACTCCTTTACGGTTGCGAAGCCTCAGCAATCCCTGTCAAACCAGGAAAGAAGACTAAACCCTAAACCCTAAACCCTAATCATATACAAAAGAATCATATATAAGAAACCCAGTAAAGCCCTGAAAAAAAGTAGCACTTAAACCCCATAAGCCCACAGGAGAGCCTTACACAGCGCCATCCTCGGCCGCTAAACCCGAAACCCTCAACCCTAAAAACCCTATAAACCCTATAAGCCCTATAAATCCGAAAATAAACGCGATAATCAACCCTATAATAAATCCCAATGTACCCTATAAGCCCTATAAAGCCTTTCGGAACGCTTCGATGGCGCGGCACGCCTCTGAGCCGGTTCTTGTGCCCTGGCGCCTGGCCCTTGAGGTTCGGCCACCCGAGGTTTCTCTTTTTTTTTGGTTTATGTATATATATATATTATATATATATAAATACATAAATACATAATTACAGATATATATATATATATGTATGTATGTATGTATGTATGTATGTATGTATGTATGTATGTATGTATGTATGTAGGGTTGAGGGTTTATAGGGGTGTATGGTTTGGAGGATAGGGTTTAGGGGTTGAGGGTTTAGGGGTTTAGAGTTTAGGGTTAAAGTTTAGGGTCTATAGGGGTGTATGGTTTGGGGTATAGGGTTTAGGGGTTGAGGGTTTAGGGGTTTAGAGGTTAGGGTTAAAGTTTAGGGTTTACACGGGTGTTGGTTTGGGGGTTAGGGTTTAGGGTTTAGGGGTTGAGGGCTTGGGGGTTAGGGTTTATAGGGGTTGAGGGTTTAGGGGTTGAGGGTTTAGGGGTTTAATGGGAACTTTTACTCTTGATTAACAACCACCCCATTTTCCTCTTCCCCGGTGGGTAGGTCGGCCGGTGGCCCAGATCGACCCCCCAAAGAACTTTTAATTAAGAAACCCAAAAAATCCAAAAGGAATTCCCGAACCCACGCCAAGCCTGAAGACTAGA
>CAJNJA010093451.1:0-19516 GCA_905231915.1 Symbiodinium necroappetens
TTGATAATAAGGGTACCCTTTTCCTAATATCTGGGTTTAATAAGGAGACCCCACAACAAAACGGACAAAAGCGTACTAGCAACCTGGTCAGTTGTTTTCCCTCTAAGGCTTAGGGCGCGGGCAACAGAAGGATCTGGTACACTTAGAATTTGAGATTGACGTGCTCACACTACCCTAAACCCTAAACCCTAAAGCCTAAACCCTAAAGCCTAAAGCCCAAACCCTAAACCCTAAACCTAATACCCGCATCCACACCTGGGGACTCCACGCCGGCCAAGTGCGCCACCAGCGCCTCGAGGCGCCGTGCCACCTGGCTGCCGGAGGCCTCGCATGGCAACCGGAGCCCAACTTCGGCCTTCCCCTTTGAAAAGAACTTCAGGGTTTAGGGTTTAGGGTACCCTCAAAGAGGGGTAAAGGGTCCCAAATTAAGGGTATTTAGGGTCCAATAGAGGGTAAGATGGAGGGTCTAGGCAGGGTTTAGAACTTAGGGCTCCCTGAAAAAGCTCCGTAGGTTTGAGTGAAGCAAGGATCCCTGGATAACGTAAAGACTGCATACCTTCCATCGTAATTAAACAAAGACCCCTCACTTTGCAAGCAGTATTTCTGATTTAAGGTTTAAGGGGTTCCGTCGCTCACGGAGTCGATTAAGATTCTTCGATAGAGCTCTCACAGAGCTCGAGGAGGGCTCTATATCTTAGGACCTCGGACTTTTATTTCTGTATATGGGGTTTTAGGATCCAAGGCTACGAATTAGGGTAAACCCCCTTTAGGGTTTGGGGTTTAAGGTTTAGCGTGTGTTGGGCTATCATCGTCGGAGTATAGGGTTTTTCGGCCCCTCTTTGGGCTATGATCGTGGGATGACAGGCCTTGTCTAGGGCCCGGTATTTCCTAAACCCAAAACCAAAACCCAAAGCGCGTCCTCAGGGAACTGCCACAGAACCGCTCATAAGGACCTTAGAAATTGGAAAAAGGGTTTCGGGGGGGATGTTCGAATTTAAAAAACAGTATACCCGCATTAAGGAATCCCAAGGAGGAATAGCCTTCGTGACGAGGAATCCCAAGGAAATTCTTTCAAACTCCCAAAGCCCCCAAAAGAACTCCCCCTTTTTTTGAGCATTGCAAAAAAAAACTCCCCCCTAAACCCTAAACTGCCCAAGTTCGCCTGCAGCACGCCGTCGACCACGGGAGGAACCTCAAGCAGTTGCTCCCGCAACCGCTCCACCTGACAGAACGGAAGGCCTAGGAGTTAGGCCTTGGGTTCGGGGTTTGAGGGCTGAGTTTAAGGTTTAGGGTTTAGGATTTACGGTTTAGGGTTTAGGGTGTTTTCTGGTGGGCCTGAAGGGTGAGGAACTATAGGTCTGGTTTTGTAGGGATGCTTCACTTAGGAAGTTTTGGATGGGCCGCCTTGGGCCAGTAGCCCCAGTTCTCGCAGCTGGGCAGAGCCTCCAGAGAGGGATCTGCACCTGGAGGCTGGGAAGAGGTTTAGGAGGGATTGAGGCTTTAGGATATAGGTGGGTTTAGGGTTCAGTGTTTTTTTTGGGTAAGGTTACAAGTCTATACGGACACTCACGGGGAATATTTCTGGTAGCTATTCCGAGCCTTACATCTGTGTAACGCCAGGCAGAGGGAGTCAAGACGACTAGTGACTAGTCCGTACTTCTACCTGGACCACTCTCTCGCGCGGTCTCGAAGTGTCAGCTGCTTCAGGCGTGTTGGTGAACAGACCGCTATGCTGCCTAAGAACAAGACTCTAACAAGACAAACTTGCGAATGTCGACGAGCCTGCCAGGACAGATTATGTTCGAGGGGCTGTGTCTGCACAGCTCATCGAATCAAAGCTGCCGCTAGGATTTGGTGCGATTCGGGGATTAGGACAACTCCCATCCTTGTTGATGCACGAATCCCGGGTTTCAGTGTGCACTTCGGAGAGGCATGCGACCCCAATCCCCTGGATGGGCTGAAGCCTCACTCCTCACTCCCTAGCCACGCCACTGGGCCAAGAAGCCCCTTCGCCTCTGTATGAACTCTATGACAACATCATCATCGCCATCTGCATCATGAGAAGCAGAAGAGCCCTTTTTGCATCAGGATTTGCGCTAAGACCCCGACACCCCAAACCTTAATCTCACCCTCCGGGGCGCCGAAAGCACGGGCGATAGCCGAGCGAGCACACTGCCGGCCGGACCCCAGTGGGGGCCTTAGCTGCAAAGTCAGAAGGTTGTTATAACCGCTTCGAGAGGACTTAAAGATCTGTTGAGCTGTAGGGCCACTAGGTCGCTATGATCGATTTGCGTGAGATGCGCGATAGAGCTGTTCACGGCATAAAAACTTAAGCTGCCATAAGCGGTCAGTTCCTGTGCCAGAACCCAGAAAGAACCACACGTGCAGACGCCAAAGGCTGAAACCGGAACTACAGCTCCTCCGTGGGCCGTCTTGGGATCAGGGGACAGGTAAGTGGGACTCTACTCAGGGTAACTATGAGAAGCCCAGTTCCGATACTCGGGGGACGACACTAGATCTCGACGAATCTAGACTGCTACACCGCTGAGCACTTCTGTAAACACGGCGATGTCGAGAAGAGAGACAAGTAGAGAGGGTCGGCCGATGGATAGTGAAGACCAAAAATGTATGTTCAAACTTTATGTGCGCCCGATAGATAGGCAGACTGGTAGACAGGCAGACCGACCGCTACGCGCTTGCATAGAGACATATTTAATCACAGGCAAGAGCCCAACGAAAGAAGGGACTCAAGGATGCGTTCATGCAAAGAACCTAGGTTAGCAAGATTTTATTAATTATGCTACTAATAATGGCAGGCAATCAAGCCAGTAAGGCAGCAACCATCTGAAGCATCTGTACGTAACTGTTGCTCTTGGCTCCCGCATCGCAAGCCCAGGCATGCACGGCAGGTTCCAACGTCTGGGGTTCAGGTTATAGGAATTAGGGTTTTCAAGCACACGCTGCTGCAAATTGCGTGACATGTGCACAATGATGTTGCTGCATGCGGGCCCCTACTGCATCCTTCACCCAAATCGACACAGCTCCACCCGCCCAACAGCAAGCAAAAGACGGCTCGAGCTTGCTTAAGTTCGGGGGAAGTTAGAAGGGCCAGCATTACTGGTATTTGCTAGTCGTCGTCGCGCTCGTCATTACAGCAGTGGCGGTGGGTGTTAATAGCAGGGACTGGTGGTTCGTAGACATGTTTGTAAACTGCAATTTCTCGCAAAGCGTCTGCAGAAGCCGGCGCGCGACAGCATCGCCTGCTTCATGACCGTCAACTTCGAAACCCAAAGCCGTGTTCATAGGTTCCGTACTAATCCAGCTCCAGCCCGAGACCCCGACGCTGATAGGCTTTGAGAGGAGTGGCTGTTGGGCTTTCGGAGACAGGCTCAGGGTCCTCAGTCTGGACGTCTTGTGTTGCTTCGAGTTTAGGATTTAAGGCTTCCCAAACCCAAACCTTCACCTGATCTGCATTAACAGATAGGGTTTAGGTTTGGGAGTTTGGGGTTTAGGGCTGTGGAACCTGTGATGAAGCCGAGACTTACGACGGCCAAGACAAAAGCACTCCCCGCTGAACGGCAACACTTCCACGGCAAGCCTTGCTTTGAAACGGCCGTAGCCGTAGTCGCAGGGAAAAAAGACAACGCAACTCCGTACTTGACGAACTTGAACCCCGAACCCTAAACCCTCAAACCCTAAAAGCCTTCAAAAAAAGGAAATGCCCCCGCCTAGCTCGAAGCGCGCTCCATTCACCAGGAGAAGCAGTTCCGGCGGCGACGCGTCCGGTCTGAGGCACCTGGGCTTCAAACGTAAAGAGGGACCGTTGGGTTTCGGGGTAGGGTGTATAGGTTTACAATGAAGGGTTTCAAGGAGTCTTTTGGTTCTTGTCTTTGGGGTGGGGGGGGTTGGGGTTTAGGGTGTGGGGCGTAGGGGCTCGAAGGCTTCTGGGTTCAGGGTTTATGGTCTGGGGGGTCCGGGGGTCTAGGCTGTGTGGGTGAAACGGTTGGGGGGGCTTGATGGGCATGGGCTTCTGGGTTTATCAAGAGAGTTTACATTCGAGAGTGTCGGTTTGGGCTGCAGGGGATTACGGCCAATAAATATCACTACGGCTACATTCCATCTTGAAAGCTAGCAGCTAAAACGATTACAATAAACACAAACATAGTGGGGCTAAAAAACACTCACTGCGGGATCGCCAGAAAGCAGTAGCTTAAAGCCCTCAGACAAAAAACGTGAAGTCCTTAAGCCTCCACCAGAGAAAACAAAACCGAAAAAACAGAAAGAATCCTAAAGAAACCTTAAACCCTAAAGAAAACTCCGGAAGACCTTAAAGGAAACACCCTCAACCAGTAAAAAAAAAGAAGCAACACACAACTAAAGCCAACATCCGAAAACAAAAAAAAAAACTGAGACCCAAGAAAGACACTCGAAAGAAAAACAAAACCTCCGGGGCGCTCGGGCGCGTCGCAGCGCAGCTCCGCGGCGTCGGTGGCCAGGTGGCCAAGCGCTTCGAGATCCCGCCTGGTTTAAGCTTTTTTTTAGGGTTTAGGGTTTAGGGTTTGGGGTTTAGGGTTTAGGGTTTGGTTTAGGGGCTCCTTTATTCTGGGAATCTTTACGGGTGTTTTGTTAAGGCACCCTAAAAACCAGGGTTTTTGTTGCTTCGAGGTGACTTTAGGAGCTCCCTTGAGGGCTCCTTTAGAGTTGCCGTTGGAGGGGGGGGTTCCTTTGAGGGTTATCGCGGTGGCTCCATGAAGGATTCCTTTTGGGGGTGCCTTCAATGAGCTGCCTTTCAGGAGTTCCTCTAGGTAAGGGCTCCGTTGAGGTTTCCTTTGCGGGTACTTTTGGGGATTTGAGGTTTAGGAATGATTGGGAGTTAGGGTCGGGGCATGAGGGCTCTGAAGTTCCAGCCTCCTTCAAGTCTGAGGGCTTAGTGCTTTACGGCATTGGGGCGTTAGGGTTTCAAGGCTTAGGAGTTCTGTACGTACGCGCTGCAGCTTTGCATCGTCTATGGCTTTCTACCAGGGTGACGGGCCGGTTTCTCTAGGGGCTCTGTAAGGAGTCGATAAAGGTTATTTAGGGGGGATTTCGGGTTTAGGTTAAAGGCAGCAGACTGTTTCGTTCATTAGATGGGGGGGTTTGGAAGGCTGTGTTCGGGCATGAGGGTTTCAGGTACAACGGTCCTCTTTCAGGGATTAAGGGCGTTCTCTAATTGTTGGCTGATGTTCTTTAGCCCGGTATTCCACGGGACTTCAGGTTTTCAGGTTGCTGAAGCGTTTCTAGGAGTTGTTGCTGCTTTGCTTGTGGGGTGGGGGGGGGCTAAGAGTGCCTTCGGCGACCTGAAAGTTGCGGAGTTCGGGTTTCAGGTTTTGAGGGGTTTGAGATCTGAAGCAGTCTAAGCATCAGAAGAGCTTGGGCTTAAGCATTAGAAGAGCTCGGGCTTGAAGGTTAGGGTTTAGGGTTTAGGGTTTAGGGTTCAGGGGATGAGGTTGGCGTACTGTTGAAGGTTTAGATGTACGCATAGATAGGCAGGCAAAGACACGTTGATGGATTGCTAGATAAATGAACAAACAACATCGCCACACAACTTCTGTTCCACTTCAAGAATCTTCTAGAAGCTGTGAGAGAACCTACGCCTGAATCCAAACTGCTTCCCGAACAACGCTCGTAGGTTACCTGGGGCGTGCACTAGGATCTAAATTAGGGCTCAGGGTTCCGTTCTCCCTCTCGCCTGCTTTTGGTTTCGCAAAGGTTCAGGGCTCAGCAGCCTGAGGAAGACAAGGTTTGCCCAAACACTAAACCCTAAACCCTAAACCCCTAAACCCTAAACCCTAAACCCTTGAGGCTGGGTTTCAGGCATCTTTCAAGTGCTTCCTGGTTTGGTGCCCTGAGACTCTTCTTCCTCAGAGCTGGGTTTCGGGTTCAGGGTTTCGGCTGGAGGGGGTGTAGGGTTTAGGGTTTAGGGTTTAGGGTTTAGGGTTTAGGGTTTGGCGCGGTTTGTGGTTTGCCAAGAGGCTCGTCGATGCTGCCCATCGAAACATGGATCACTGTGGAGCCTTGACCAGTACAGCAATACAACATAGAGACAGAGAGGGGTCCAGCACGCTGTCACAGGGTTGTCAGGGACGAGTTACTACACCTTTTCTCGCAGAATGAAAAACCAAAAGTACGAATTGATCGCTGCTCCGCAGAACCCGAAGAGAATGGTCTTTCGGGGTAGTGTGCAGAGATTAGGTTCGGGCACAAGGTGTAGTAGGGTTGCAGCCGTTTCTAAGCCCCTTGCAACGAGAGGGGCCATTTCCTGGGTGAAAGCCCGTCAGCAGCTCTACGAGTCCAGAAGTTTAAGGAGGCCTGACTGGTTCTCAAAGACAGAACAGTCTGCAAGTCTTTGTCTCAATACCTACAATCCTCGCTTGAGTGAACTCTTCAAGTTTTCTTAGGCGACATTCGCGTCTCCAGACACCCCAACCATCCGCTGCTTGAGGCACTGAGGTGGTAGGCGAGGAAGCCCACGTCCCCGAAGCCCCGCGCATTCAGGGTGGAGCCACAGAGGTGGAAGGCACCCTCGCCTCGGCCATGGAGGCAACTGGATAGCTATGAGTCGGGTTATAAGCACCCTACTTTTTACCCCTCTTCTAACTACCCATGAACCTCCAAGTGGGGGCTTGCGACAAGAAAGGTGGGTTGCAACAGCAGGGAGCGGCTTTAGGGTTGTGGGTTTTAGTCTGTTTGGGTTTGGGGTTTTGGCGTCTTCTGCGTTGCGCATATGCTGGCTGTTATTTCGCAGTGATATCTGCCGGGTTTGGTATAAAATGCTACATCCTCTCTCACGGCACAGACCTGAAGAGCCCGGGACCCTAAGGCTCCATTGTGCTGGCGCCGTGCTTGCCAAAAGCCTGAGCCTTCACCATCATCAACGTTGCTGTGGAAATCATAGACATCCTGACACGAAGCCTAGGCCTAGAACGCTGAACCCTAGGCACAAAACCAGCCGCCGAACAACAACATGTCAATGTGCTAAACCACTCTGGGAACGCTTGCGGCTTGCGGTTGCATCTTCAGAAACCATGTTGTCTCACTGCGGGTACAAGGCCGTAGGCACAAAAGCGCGCATCTACGCGCAGAAGCCGAGTACCCTTGGCACCTTCTGAGATAATCAGAATCTCATTAGCGAAACAAAGCCCTCAAAGGGAAGCCCAATTCACAAAAAAATTACATGCCAGAATAGTGATTTGCCCTACAGCGGGTTTGAATAGTGTTCGGATTCCGGTGGCCCACTCCATATGTGAGACTCTGAAGCTCCAACTCCACATCTTGTTTGCCAAAGTACCAGAAGCTCCTAAACCGGGCCAGAACCCTAAGTTTTCAAGCCAATTTCCCACATCTTAACAATTATGGGGCGGTGTATGATGGTCAAAATATACTTCGGAACACTAAGGAAAAATCATAATTGGTAAATATTCAAGCTTCTATATTAAGACCCTACATTTCGAGCTGCTACATGGTTTGTTGCCTCCTCAAACTGGACCGGAAGCCCCAACTCTTTACACGAGGTATGTTACCTAGGGTTCTAAGTAGGCATACTTGCCCGCCTTATACAAACCCATAACCCATAAAACTTTTTGCATCCCGGCCCCTAAGCCCTACAACCCCACACAAAAACACAAAAGCGAATGAGTTCACGGCTAAGCAACAATCTGCCAGGACCAAAGCTCCTCCACCGGGTAGGCGCCTTGCAGCAACCTTCGGCTTCGGGTCTCCGGGTCTAAGCCTCCTCTCCGAACCCTTTGTAAGGTGTAAGGCTTAGGGTTGGGGGCTTGGGGTTTCTCGCTCGGTGCTGTTCGCTGCCAGAGGCTTGGGCTTACGGTGCTCAATCCAGACGAGGCATGTGATTCGTGTGAAACACAGAGCGAGTTCAAGACCACCAGCCACAATAACAGCTATTCATGGCCTTGGGGGCCTGCTAAGTTGATCCATATAGAGGCTTTTCCTTGCCGAATCACTCCAGGTGACAGTAATAGACTTTCCTGAGGTTCCTAGGACTAAGTCCGGATATGAGGACTTGCCCATCCCCTTCAGTTGACTTGAACTCACTTCTCTGCTCTCTTCTTTTTCTTATCCTTCTTAACCTTCTTCGGCTTCGGCTCGTCATACCTCTTCCCGGGTGATGTGGTCCTCTGGTACTTTCCTTTTCTTCTTCTGCCTCAGGATCCTCTTGCTCCAGCGGCGAGGCCTAAAAGGTCCACCACTGGCACCACCTAGACATTCAACTTGGTAGCCAGAAGAAACACGCGCCTTGCCACCTCCACGAGCTCCGGGATTTCCTCCTTCGGCACGAAGTAGGCGGAAGCTCGAAAGTGTTGCCCCATCGGAGATAGGAGGCCGCTGCAAGGAACGATTGTCACCATGGCCCCGGGGCCGCACACGCGAGTGGCCGGCTGCGGACGTGATTCGAACAACTTGTTCTTGTTCCAGCAATCGAGCAAATAGCATACTTCGACCGGGCCTTGACCAGATACGTGCACCCTTCGGTGCTGCAGTGCTTGGCACCTTTGGCGCTGCAGTTCCAGGTTCCACACCCATTGCGAAAGCAGCGGGGGAGACAACACGAGGAGACGAAAGAGCAAGAGCCAAAGAAAAGCTTGAGCCAAAATGGCGGCAGCTTAGGGTTTAGGGTTTGGGGTTTGGAGAGGGTGGTGATGATGAGAGTCATGACGATGACTCTGCTGCAACTTCTGCTTCAAAAGCTCCCCAGGAGCCAAAATCAAATCGGAGCTAACAATCCGTAGCCTTGTATCAGCAGGAAATGCGCACAGAAGCTCTGAAACTTCGACTCCTTTCAGAAGCGCGGCATCCACGCCGATGGTAACCGGGTCAAAAGCGCTCCCCGTTTCAAAGCAGCTCCTCTGGACAGTGAGGGGATGAGACCTTACATGGCGTTTCTTTTGAGGCCGTTGGGAGCCGGGGGGGGACCCAAAGCCTAAACCCTAAAGCGCCAAACCGACCCTTTCAACCCAAACATTCAAGGAAGTCCTGTCGCCGGCATCAGCGCCCAAGAGCAAGGCATTGCCTAGTACTTTGAGGCGAGGCTCAGAGGCTCCGAGGCGTTTGGGGGGGTTTGGTGGATTGCGGTGTTCGAGCGGATTTGGTTCAGGTTTTTGAGGCTGGTTGAGGCCTTATCCAAACCCTAATCCCCAAACTCCGAAAACGGGGTCCTTATTGCGATTTTCGTAGACAGGGCCCTTGGAAATAGGTTCCCCTTACTCGAGGGTTCGAGATGCAGCGTGGCACGTTAGGCTCATGTTGAAACACTGGGAGCTTAGGCACAGGCTGAAGGGAAACCTGGCACATGACAAGGTTCGCGCTGCTGGCTTTAAGGTCTAGGGGCCTTTATGGGTTTAGGGTTTAGGGTGTAGGGGTTTAGGTTTAAGGGGTTTGACTTTAGGGCTGCATGGATGTCGGGTGCACGGTTTGAGGTGGTGCCCGAGCACAAGAGCGCACTAATTCACAGACAGGAAAAGAGGTGTCCTCCGAACCCTGAACACCCAAACACCAATATCGAAGTCTCTAGAACCCTAAACCCTAAACAAAATCCCCAAACTCCGGAGATTCCTAGATCTACGCAAGCTAACATAGAAGCCTCAGCAATCCTTGTTGCTTTGCCATCTGGACTTGTGCAATCGGGTGAAGGTCTGAGCAACAACTAAACCTATTCACGACACTCCAAACCCTCCATGAGAAGTCCAATCTCAGCCCAGCCACAAGCCGTGCTTTTCCCGCAGCGCGAGCCCCCAATTGCGAACGCCACGTGCAAGGGCGAGCCCACCTTTGCCAGGGGCATTCGGGAGCCTTCGAAGACATTTCACAAATGAGAAGGAATACTGACTACATAAAGTAGCTTTATACAATGGTCTTGCAGAGGGTTTAGGGTGAGAGTAGGGTGGGGTATCGGGTCTAGGTTGAGGTTGTGACGGGGCCGGGGACAGTGCTTTGCAGCTTTGGGCTCAGAGCTTGGCTCGAACCTCGAAATCAGAGCTTCGGGGCCAGGGTTTAGGGTTTTTTATTCGGTTTTTTTTTAAAGGGCCTTTTGATGTCTGCCTTTATTCGGGTTTAGGGTTTAGGGTTTAGGATGGACATAAGTTTCGTTGCTGGCAGACAGACTGCTTCGTGAGGGGGCGACAAATGCTTCCGAAGCGCTCGCCGTAGCACCGTCAGGCCTTCTTCCTGCAGTTCCAGACCTCGCTGCTCCACTGCTTCGGGCTTCAGCACTCACAACTGGGACAAGCCTGGCGAGGGTACGAGTACGGCAAAACTTGGTACACTTCTCGATTTGTGCGTGTCATCCTTGCACGGGGGCCATGCTATCTTCTCTGTATCGTTCCAATTTTTTCGGATGATCCCCGAAGGGTTTAGGGTTTGAGAAAAAAGGCTGGTTCTCCGACCCCCGACGAAAACGACGACGATGGAGAAAAACCATGACATCCACTGCCACTGACTGCTACTTCAACTGCCACTGCCGCTGCCAAACTGCTGCTCCTGCTGCTTCTGGTTCCGCTGCTTCCGATCCTGCTGTCTCTGCTACCGGTTCTGCTGCTAGGGCGACTGTTGCTGCTGCTGCTGCTGCTGCTGCTGCTGCTGCTGCAGCTGCAAGCCACAGGACAGGCACCACCAACTTATGCTGGTGCTGCGAGGGCAACGCCTAATGAAACCGCCAGCTTCCACATCAACCACCCTCACCACAGCCACCTCCCGTTGAACCGTTGAAAATCGCTGAAACCCCCCAAAGTCAGAAGCGCCCAGGGCTCCGACGGCCCTTCTCATCGTGGCGGAGAAGCGGTGCCGGGCCGATGATGGCCATGGGGTGTTTAGGGTTTAGGGTTTAAGAGGATTTAGGGTTTAGGGTTTAGGGTTTAGGGCGTTTAGCAGTGGCTTGGGGCGCTTTGCGGTTGTACAGCTGCTACTACTACTACTACTACTAATAATAGTAATAATAATACTACTACTACTACTACTACTACTACTACAGCTGTCTTGGAGGTGAATGCTGGGGAAAAGGGAACGAGCCGTCAAAATTTTGGGCTTTGTAGGATCATGTGAGCTTTGGGTTGTCAGATTGGGTGCGAGGCTTGCTTGAGGTTGGGTGGGTTTAAGCTTCGGAGGAACCACATGCTCGTTTACGAAATTGCTGCGGCGGACCGGATTCTTCCATGGGGCGGTGGGTAGCCGAAGATGCCGTGTGTGGATTCGAGCAGCTGCTGCTCGCCTTTATTAAACCCAAGCCGATCCTCTGAATCCTCCAGTTTAGGGATTGGCGTATAGGATATAGGGTTTAAGGTTTAATGCTTAGGATGCTTTAGATGGTTCGTGGTTTTGGGTTGTGACATGTCTCCACCCCAAAAAAGACCAAGAATGAGCAAACGAGGAAATACACTAACAGAGGAGAGGACAAGATAAGCTTCAACCCCTCCACATACAGACAGCGACATAAACGCCTAAATTCGCTTACGTTCCAATCATCATGGTACGAGTAGCCATCCCTGTTTTATTGTGGCACCGTTTCCAGAACTCTTGTCTTATATATACACCCGTGACCCATCACCCAGAACAACGCGCAAACCCTAAATCGACGACCTCTACACCCGTAAACTCCCAAACTCAAACTCATATTGCAGGCCCTTGGTTCGGATTCCCTGAAGAAGGCTTACAGCAACGGTCTGACGAGTAATAGAAGGGGAGCCGACTAACCAGGGGTCTCTCATTGAAACCAAAAGAACATATCAAGCTCTGGAAAAATCGATGCAAGCCCTGGCAAAACGCTAAAGGCTCCAGCCCCAAACCCTACTTGGAGGTTCATGGGCAGATCTAAGTGATGTAAGAAGTAAGGCAACTCTAATTATAGCCGTAAGCCCATATTAGGGGACTGATAACCCCACTTATAACAGCCATGAACCTCCAAGTAGTCCCAATCATCGCACCTTTTCAATTTAAGCCCTAAGCTCTAACCCAAAACCTCAAGGTCTTCAAAACTCATAAACCCTGAACCCTGAGCCAGGGAGCCCTGCAAACCGAGGAACCGGCGGGGCTTCCACGGCCCTCAATGGAAAGCCGCGAGGATGCATAGGAAGATTCGTTAAGGGTTTAGGGTTCAGGGTTTAGGGTTTAGGGTTTAGGGTCTAGGGTTCAGGGCTTTGGGTTTAGGGTTGTTGACGCTCGCAGTTCGCAGGCTTTAGGAGGAACCGCTGCAGATAGACACGGCCTCAAACAAAGACACTTGTTGCTAACTCCCGGATTCTAAGGTTTGGTGCTTAGGGCTCCCATTATGTCGGGTTTAGGGCTTAGGGCTCGCAGGCTTAGGGTTTAGGGTTTTCCCTCCCACCTAGCAAGGACGAGCCCGCATTGCAGGGTTAGTTGACAACTGTTGCTTGTGCACAGAAGAACATACAGCATCAGCCTTTCTTGGGGCTCTGCTGCAACATCCTACTAATTAAGAGCCACAAGACTTCCAAGCCTAGGATCTGCTTTCTGGGTGGCAGGGTTTAGGAGGATTTAGGGTTTAGGGTTTAGGGTTTAGGAGGATTTAGGGTCTAGGGTTTTAGGAGTATTTAGGGTTTAGGGTTTTAGGAGGATTTAGGGTTTAGGGTTTTAGGGTTTAGGATGGTTTAGGGTTTAGGGTTTACGAGGAATGAGACTCCGTGGCTTTGGGCTAGAGGGATAAGGATGCAGGCGACGAGGTTGCTGGCAGTCGGGCTCATGGTTTCCAGTCTGACTTGTTAGGGTTTAAGTTTAGGGTTTAGGCTTTAGGGTGTAAGGGTTCGAGGGCAGAAGGAATTCGGCGGTCGGGTTTTAGTCGCAGCGTTGAAAGCAAAATGCGGCTTTCCTCTCAACATTGGATGAGAAGCTGGCCCTAAACCCTTGTTGAGCACGGACTCGAGCTGTATGCCGGCCGTCAACCTTACACCCTTTTGCATCCAGGACTCTCGCAACCAGCCTTACACCCTAAACCCCTAAACCTGAATCCTAAACACCCTAACCTCTAAACTCTCAACTGTAGGACCTAGAGCACAAAAAACTTAAGCCCCCAGTTGAGTGAGTGAGTGAGTGAGTGAGTGAGTGAGTGAGTGAGTGAGTGAGTGAGTGAGTGAGTGTCGACCTGGGGTGCTCTCCGGCCTACGGAAACCCTAAACCCTCAACCCAAAACCCTAAATCCCTCTCGACTTCTTTAAAACCTAAGCCTCCCACTTTACTGCAAAGCCGAAGCCCTGGAGCTTCGAATCCCTTTTGGAGTTTAAGCTTTAGGGTCCAAGGCGGTTGGGGGTCTCGGGTTTAGAATTTCGGCTTAGGGTTTAGAGTTTGGGGGTTTGGGGTTTCGGGTTGGGGGTTTGGGTTCCAGAATGCTGAACCTGCGGAAGTGTGAGAATGCAATGAAAGCACTTGGATTATGAAATGCCTCCATGACTGTCGACAGCTCGTTGAGCGTTGGCCAACTATCGTGTTCTTCTCGCTCAGACGGTTGTGAGAAATGGAGCAATATAGTACTCTAAATAGCAGGATCCTTATTATAAGGACCCCAAAAGAAGGTACCTCCGAGAGTCCCATTTGGGGCTTCAGGGGTGGCCTTGCTTGTCATGGGTAGTCATAAAGTGGGGTTATGAATTCCCTAAAAATGGGTTGAGATTCCAGCTACCCTAGTTCTTGTAACTGCCCATGAACCTTCAAGCGGGTGCCTATGAACCTTCAAGCGGGTATGGTATCTTATGGTTTTGGGTTTGTAATCTCAAGTTCCACATCTACAGCTCATAGAGGCTCGCACGTAGTCAGGTTTTCCCACTGAGGAACCGTTTGTTCGGAAGAGTTCACTGCCGGAAAGACCCCCATGCATTGATTGCGGTGGTAGACCTAAGCCAAGCCCCTGAAAGGAACACTATGAAAAATACCAAACCACTGGGCGGGCCCTATAGAGCATGTAAGACCCCTAAACGAACCCCCTAAAAAGGAACCTGAATGTAGCAGCGCTTTTTTTGTTTCGCGATAGCTGGCACCACGCCAGCGGAAAAGCTTGGGGCATCCCGGGCTTCACGAGAAACCGCAAGGAGCAATTGCGAGGTGCTAGCACTTTCAGAGTATTGTCGGGTTTCGATAAGGGCTTCAAAATCTAGTTTCATCAGCTCTTTCAGTATTTTTTGTGCTCCATAGGGGCATCAATAAGGGTTTTTTTAAGGACTCTCAAGTCTCTACGATGGTTTATAGGGGTTCTACTAGGTGTTGGGATTGTGTCAAGCCTCAGCTTGCTGCCTGCAGGAGGTTTGGGCATTCTTTCGATAGCGGGGTCCAAATATCATGACACCTTCTGCCCGATGCTCCGAGCAGCAACACAGCATCACTGTTTTATCAATTGTCTGTCTACTGTTGGCGAAGAAATCCTTCC
Organism: Symbiodinium necroappetens; assembly: GCA_905231915.1. Taxonomy (NCBI): domain Eukaryota; class Dinophyceae; order Suessiales; family Symbiodiniaceae; genus Symbiodinium; species Symbiodinium necroappetens. The sequence goes on from CAJNJA010093451.1 coordinate 14,423, forward strand.
CTTCCGGGCACATCTGAGATTTCGATTGCTCCTCGCGTTCAAGATCAATTACCAAAACTCGCCCTGACACAGAAAATTTAAGACCTAAGAGTCTCAGAAAACTTTTTTTTAGAGCGTCTATGGGTCGAGAGCTTGTGTGACAGCCTACCCAACTTCATGGCAACGAAGAAACATATCAGTCATAGCATGCCCTCGTGTTCCACGTAGCCCTGACATGGCATCGAAAGTTCACTAAGCCGCAGTTCAGCTCAGAGGCATCGGCTCCGCTGACACCTTGCACGGAGCTTGCTGTAAGGCGAACCCTGAGTCCCAAAGCCCCAGGTTCTTTAAAGGAACTACAAGGGTTTAGGGTTTAGGGTTTAAGGGGAACTATAAGGGTTTAGGGTTTAGGGTTTGAGGGGAACTACACGGGTTTAGGGTTTAGGGTTTAAGGGGAACTATAAGGGTTTAGGGTTTAGGGTTTAGGGGGAACTATCAGGGTTTAGGGTTTAGGGTTTAAGGGGCACTATAAGCTATAAGGGTTTAGGGTTTAGGGTTTAGGGGGAACTATACGGGTTCCTGTAAGGGGCCTAGGTTTAGGGTTTAAAGGTTTACGCTCTCACAACTCGGACATGCTAGGCGAGGTTCCACAGTTGCAGGTCGGGCGTGAAACCAACTACAGGTAGGGTTTAGAGTTGAGGGCTTGCTAGGAGGTTCATGGGTAGTTAGAAGAAGGGTCATAAGTGGCGTAACTATGTAAAATAACTCATATGGGGGACTTATATAAATCCACTTTTAAGTACCCTAACCCCTAAACCCTAAACCCGAAAGGACCCACAAAGGAGCCCTACTTTAACCCCACTTAGAAGTAACCCATGAACCTCCAAGTGCTCAAACGTGAACTCCTGGATCTCGTGCTTTCGGAAATGGTGACAAGGCCAGCAGTGCTTTCGCAGACACGGTTTAGGGTTTAGGGTTTAGGGGTTTAGGGCTTAGGTTTAGGGTTTAGGGTTTAGGGCTCTTCCCGGAACTTGCACCGACGAGTTGATGTATAGACATGCAAATAGCACAAACAATCATACCAGCGCCAGGGGCTGAATCTCCCAGAAAGACAGGTTCCCGTCTCTTCCCGTTCCTTATGGAACCACGGTTTTATGTGCGTATCAAAAACCTATAGGACCCTCTTACACTCCTATAAACAACAACCCTACAAAAAGCCTAGAACACCCTAGTGGAAACTCTGGCAATACATGAAGCCCGCGTGACCCCGAACAAAAGCCCTAATTCCGTTTACCTTCAACCCTAGGCTCAGAAACCCTGAAGCCTCTCAACCGAAGAAATTACAACAAACTCTCTAAACCCCAAACCATTGAAACCTCAAACCCCAAACCCCTGAACCCACCTAAGCCACAAGCCCTTGTGTCTTCTTGCAGCTAACCAGCCATCGTCAACCTTCAGCTGCTCTTCGCCATCTTCGTTGGAGGCTCGGCCTTGCTTTGATTTTTAGTTAGGGTTTAGGGTTTAGTACGAGTCTACAGGGGTTTCATATGGGTTCTACACGGTCTTAAATGGTTCTACTGTGGTAACAAGAACTTGGAGGGTTTCGCGGTGCGATACAATGGGTTTCTACAGTATCTTATGGAAATCTACCGGATTTTTACAAGGTTTCATAGGGTTTCGCGTGGATTGTGAAGATGCTGATGAAGGTTTTAGCGTTCTCGCCGGGTCTCGCGTGGTTGCTATGCCTTAAGATCTGAGGCTTTACAGAGCCTCACCGGACTCCAACGAAATTTCATGAGGTCTTACGGGTTTTCATAGGGTTCCATAGATGTTTCGTACAGGTTGCCGGTGGTTTTCTAGGTTTTGCTGTAAGGTGTAATAATTAGAAGCAGGGTTGGTATGCAGGGTTCCGGACTTTGAGGCTTGGAATAGACAGAAAGTTTTTCGGGAATGATAAGAATAGGGTTGGGGTTTAGGGTTTACTTGGAGGTTCATGGGTAGTTATAAGTAGAGTTATAAGTACGGTAACTATCGTTATAACCCAAATTAGGGGACGTATAACCCCACTTATAACTACCCATGAACCTCCAAGTAGGGGAGCAGCACTGGGAACGGCTCGGATAGCAAATAGGGCTTAAGGAGAAATTGTACCTACATGGGACCACGAAGCCATGCAGGTGTCATCATGGCAGTCTCACCCTCAACCCTAAACCGTAGCTATTATTCTCTCATGCATTGAAACCCCGTGTACTCGGAAACCCTACTGAACGGCTACAGTGCGTCATGGACTACATGGGCCTCAATAACTAGAAATGGCTTTTCAGAGATTGTTCGTGCACATGTATGTGGCCTGCCGGCGTAGAAGCACCGGCGGTGCTTTCGCGCTTCGTAACTTTGCAGTTTTGGCCAGGGGGTCCACGGCTTTTGCTGACTTTTGGGCGTCTCCTCTGTTTCTAACCCCTAAACCCGAGAACTCTCCACCCCTGCGCTAAGCAGCGTTTAGCAGCCTGAGCCTTGGACAGCCAAAGCTTTTGTCGCCTTGCCCTCACCTGTGGCTTTAGGCTTCTTGCATCTGTATGGGTTGGTTTCAAGCCTCCTTTCAAGGATCTACACCTGGAGGTAAGTGGGGTCATAAGCAGGGTAACTCTAACTATAATCCATAGCAAGGGACTTACAACCCACTTATAACTGCTAAACCCTACAGAAACCTTAAAAGGAACCCTCACTTATACCTACCCTTAACCCCCAAAGTAAAGGGGCACTACTATGGTTGAGGGATCGAGATTTTGGGTTCCTTTTGTTGGCTTCAGGGTGGAGGTCGGTCCTAGACATTTGAGTATCATGTTTGAGTTTAGGGTTGGAGGTTTAGGGTTTGGGGTTTGGGGTTTAGGGTTTAGGGCTTGGGGTTTAGGGTTTACGGATTAGGGTTTGGGGTTTACGGTTTAGGGTCGAGGGTCTGGGGTTATCTAGGCTTTAGGGTTTCAGCACTCACAACTGGGTTTCGGGTGTAGGGTTTCTAGAACCCTAAACCCTAAACCCTACAGACATGTTTAGGACGAGCTTTGACAGGTTCAGGGTTTACGCCTGGGGGGCGTTGGGCGGGCCATCTTGAGCTCTCTGCTTCCATGGCCTCTGGTGGCTTTAAAAAAAAAACAACCCGGCTTCAGTTTCAGGGCTTAGAGGATTTAGGGTTTAGGGTTTTTTTAGGGTTTAGGGCTTCGGGAGTTGCTTGGGTTTTGTCAGGGATTCAAGGATTCAGGGCTTAGGGCTTTCAGGGTTTATAGGATTTAGGGTTTAGGGTTTTTAAAGGTTTATGGCTTCGGGTTCAGAAGCAATGAATCAAACCAACCCCAAAACCAAGCCCTGATTGAACATGTCCTATCGGCGAGTGAGCCTTTCAAGACCTTTCGGGGTTTAAGGGGCTTGGGGTTTATGGGCTTCTGGAACCAATACACAATCGTGCTACGCACTCGGCTGATGAATGCGTGCGCGCCACACTGGCCGAGCTCGCCGAGGGTTTTGCACGGTGTTGCCATTCGTGCCCGCTGCCGCAGCACGGCATCAATGAGCACCATGGCAGTCCTCAGATGAGAGACATCCTAGATTGCCACTGGGCAGCTTTCGACGAAATCCTACTAGTCGAGTTGCCCTAGTTTCCATCACAGCTTTGGGAAACAGACAGAATTCAATCAAGACTTGCTTGCCGGGCCCCTGCATGTAAACCAAGCTAAGATTGATGCATTGACATGAGGTCGGCACTTGCACCTTCCACCCTGGCTGGGTTGAAGGTTTCGACTCTCACACTTGCTCGAGGCAGGCAAGGCTCCACGTGAATCAAGCTCGCATCTACTGACTGAGACCACGCACGAGAGACGACCAAACGGCACCAATATGCAAAATCTGTGCTACATCACATGTTTGAGGACTGGGACATTGCTCATCGGTTTCAAAATGTATGAGCTGCCACGGATGCATGGTGCATCTGAGCAATACCAATGAGGATCCGAGCACACAAGTAATTCCCAAGTGAAGGACAGCATCTGAAGTGCTGATTATAAGCCACAGTTCATTGGAGGGCATTTACTTGCTGTAGCTCCAGGCGGCCCACCCGTCCAACGGCCGGGTTTCCGGGTCTTCACTCCAAGAAACCGACACCGAAACACCTGAACCTACACCCCGAACCAAAATCTGGATTGAAACTAAAACACTCAGTAGAAAGTCACCCCCTGCACTGCAAAGTAACCACTGAGCTATCTTCTGGCATGCTGGACATCCACGCTCTTGATGCCAAGCTGCATGCCCTCAACCAGCGGTGGCGCCCGGGGCAAAACGCACGGGTCGTGGCGTCCTGCCAAAAGCCTAAACCCTTAGAGCAATGCGTATAATCACCCTGATGCTACCCATGCAGTCACCTTGTAAGGTGTTACAGGGGTCTCTTTAAGGGGACTATAGGGGCCACCATTTGGGGCCCCTTTATAGGAATCAAATCCCACGAAGCTTTCAGGCACCACCGGCTTCGCCGACGCTGTCCTTTCACCGACAGCGTGTGAGGCTCCCCGTCGAAGGTACAAGTGTCCTGTAGGGTTTAGGGTTTAGGGTTTTGCGTGCTGTGCTCCCGATAATCTCTTTTGAGCAACTCGGGTGTGGCGTTTCAATTTGGTGCTTCAGGCTTTAGGTTCGCAGTTTGGGCTTCAGTAGCTCAAGGCTATATAATCGTAAAGCCTTTTACAGCAGGCCTCGTGCCCAGCAGCCCGGTCCCCAGCATCACTCGCGCCTAAACCACAAACCCCTGACCCCTCACCCCAAAACCCTCCAACTTTGCAACCGGAGCTCTGGAAAACCGCAGGCAAGGCATTCTATGCACACAGGCAATGAAGTCCGGCGGCAATGCAGGAATTGTAGGGTTTAGAGCTCAAGGGTTGTATGGCAAAGGGCTATGGCAAAGGGCTATGGCAAAGGGCCTAAAGGTTTTATGGCCTCACGGCCTCCCTTCCTTTACTAACGGAACGGGCATACGGTATGCTGGAGGCTCCTCCTCCTACTACTACTGCTACTACTCCTGCTGCTGCTGCTGCTGCTGCTACTACTACTACTACTGATAATAATAATAATAAT
>CAJNJA010093462.1:286-19513 GCA_905231915.1 Symbiodinium necroappetens
GGAACCCTTTAAGGGAACCCAAGGGATCACAGTACTGCGCAGGCCCTCTTACACGTTCTACAAGCACCGTGTAGGTGCCCTCTTCCAACCAGATGCCAGCTGGGGGCCTCCGTGGCATTGGCCCAAGCTCGGGCACTACACTGCAGTCACTGTCCTTTTCCGTGAGAAGAGATACTGCCTGGAGGAGCACCACCACTACGGGCAGAATCTTGTTGAATACATATCGGACAGCTTTCGGCTCAACCCTCATGGCACTGTTATGTGCACGTTTCTTGTCAGCAACCTGGATGTTCAGGGCACTTTCTGCCCGTTTTTGGTGGCGGTCACGGAGGTCCCATCACCAGAGACGACCGGAGTCTCTCGTGACCTCGCCCGAGACATCTTTGTGTTGCTAGACCCACCCTATGGGCCCTAAACCCTAAATCCCTAAACACCTAAACTCAAGCCGTACTTTCTTTTCCGGCAGTCTGGGACTGCTCTTGGCTGCATGGTTGCATAGGTCTAGGACATTTTCAGGTGGGTAGTTACCGTTATACGGTTGATGATATAAATCCTGCATTACCCATAGTAAGGAATATACCGTAAGTCCCATAGTTTAAGGTCCTTAAGGTAATGCAGGATGTATATCACCAACAGTACCTTATGGAAGCCTTATAGAAGCCCGATATACCCTAAACTCCCCACCTGTAGTTTCCTTTAACATAGGGAAATCCTGGGGTACAGGCTTCGGGTCTTTGTATGGCCCTAGGTAGATCCGCAACACTGCAACCCTAAACCCTTAAACCCCTAAACTTCTAAGCCCCTAAACCCCTGAACCCTAAACCCCTAAAGCCCTAAACCCTAAGCCCCTGAACCCTCAACGGTTGCAAATCGCTAAAGCTGATTAAAGCCTAAACTCCATGCCATGAACCCTGAACCTCATCCCAGACCACCGGAAGGATCTAAAAAATAGATCCCCTAAGGGGCTTCCTTTAAAGTACCCCTTCGTAATATAGGGTCCCAAAGTAGGGGATCTACTTTTTAGATCCTGCCTATACCCTAAACCCTAAACCCTGTAGTTCCCTATAGACCCCCTTAACGGAACCCTTTAAGGGAACCCTTTAAGGGAACCCAAGGGATCTACTTTTTAGATCCTTTCGGTGGTCTGGGATCCCTCAGCACCAAAAACCCCAAAAACTACAAGCCTTGGAACCTGCACTGGGGTTTAGGGAGTAGGGCAGTTTAGCGTTTTTTGATTTTAGGGTTTAGGGCTTAGGGCAGTTTAGCGTTTTTTTGGTTTTAGGGTTTAAGGTTTAGGGTTTAGGGTTTTAGGGTTTAGGGGTTTAGGGTTTAGGGCAGTTTCGGATTCAGGTTGTTTAAGGTTTTTAGGGTTTAGTGTTTAGGAGCCATAAACCCATCATTGTGCCGCCCAGTCACGAGCTTCACAGCGCGAATGAGACCAAGGCGGAACCGTGTGTTTCTTTGCGAGTGCTCAGTGCTGACATGTTACTGGGCTGTCTGGGGCTTCTCCAAGTGCGTAATGTAGAAACCTCATTAAGAAACCCTGGTACTTCTGTTGGTGATATAAATCCTGCATTACCTTAATGACCCTAAACTATGTTAATTATGGCATATTCCTTATCATGGGTAATGCATGATTTGTATCATCAACCGTATAAACGAAAAATGGGGTTCATATCATGAACCCGAATAAGGACCCAGGGTTTCTGAATCAGGTTCCTACATGAGGGCTTGCTTTGGTTGGGCTGTCGTTTGGGGAACGTGGAAACTAAAAGGTATTGCAAATTGCACAAGTTACCATCAGCAGGAAATGCCTTTAACAGCCATGTTGCCCGTATGGCTCATAGCGGTATCCTAGTTCAAGTCCCTTCTTGGCTGATTGTTGATACTGTGCTGCAGGCTGGCTAGACTAAGATTCTACGGTCTGTTCGGTTTTATCCTAAACCCAAAGCCCTAAAGCCCTAAAGCCCTACACCCTGAAACCCCAAAACCCTAAGTTCTAAACCCTAAACCTTAAGCCCTATATCCTAAAAACCCTAAGCCCTAAGCCCTAAACCCCATCTATGCCAAAGTCCTTCAAGTTTTGGTTGGGGGTTCAGGGCCTGCCCACTTGGAACAGGGCTCGGGGCCATGAAGCGATATGTATGACTCATGAGGGTCTAGAGTTCAGGGTTTCGAGTTTAGGGCTTAGGGTTTAGGGTTTAGGGTTTAGAGTTTAGGGTTTAGGGTTTAGGGTTTAGGGGTTTAGGGTTTAGGGGTTTAGGGTTTAGGGTGACATCTGTGCTAAACCTGGCCGTAACAATGTCTTTGACTTGCCCTGGGCACACGCCTTCAGAAGTTGATCAATGCTAATGGGTTGGTACCCAGAGAGCCCAATACCCCTTAATGAAGGAATATACCTTAAATCATAATATCAGGCCCCTATAATTTCAGCTATGTTCCTTACTTAAGAGGTATTGGGCTCTTTGGGTAGCACAGAACCGACTCGGCGCCACGATCTTGAAATGAAATCTGAAAGCACTCTACATACCCAGACCGCCGGGAGGATCTAAAGTTTAGATCCCCGAGTTTGGGACCCCATACTACTACAGAATACTTGATAGGAACCCCCTTAAGGGATCTAGTTTTTGGATCATCTCAGTAAACCCAACGGCCCTACATCCTACCCCCGCCCTTCTAAACCCTTGCGAAAAACTCATAGCACCCTTACCATGGCCACACAAAGGTATCCTACCACTATAATCATGGGTTTGGGGTGTAGGGGTTAGGGTGTAGGGACAAAAGGAACCTAGCACTAAACCCTAAACCCCTAAACCCTAAACCCCTAAACCCTAAACCCTAAACCCTAAACCCCTAAATCCTAAACCCTAGCACTGTATCGGTTATGAACGGCATGCGTTTTGGTTTTCGTCTTTCAGACCACGGGTCTGTGAATGCTAGCCCTAGACCCTAAACCTTAAAAACCCTGAACCCCGCACCATAAACCCTAAACCCTAAACCGTAGGGTTTATAAGCCTACACCCTAATCCTTAAACCCTAAAAACCCTAAACCCTAAACCCTAAACCCTAAAAACCCTAAACCCTACAGATCCCTTTAAGGAACCCTTTAAGGAACCACCCTAAACCCCTAAAGCCCTAAACGCCTAAACCCTAAACGCCGAAACCCTAGTAGTTCCCTTTTATAGATCCCTTTAGAGGAACCCTTATAGTTCCCTTTATAGAGATCCCTTCTAAACGCCTAAACCCTGAACCCTACACCCTATAAACCCTAAGCCCTAAACCCTAAAAGCCCTAAACCCTGCACCCCCTAAGCCCTAAACGCCTAAACCCTACAGATCCCTTTAAGGAACCCTTTAAGGAACCCTTATAGATCCCTTATAGATCCCTTATGGATCCCTTTAAAGACCCTAAGCCCTAAACGCCTAAACCCTGGAGTCGGCGGCGGCGGTGTCCGGAGTGGAGCTCAATGGGGCAGGTGATCTGGACACCTACCTTACGGGAGTCGCCAGGATGCATTGCGATCTAGGGTTTAGGGTTTAGGGTTCTAGGGTTTAGGGTTTAGGGGTTTAGGGGTTAGGGTTTAGGGGTTAGGGTTTTAGGGTTTAGGGTTTAGGGTTGGGAGACCGGCTTAAGGACCAATAAGTGTTGGGATTCCCGATACATTGGGTTTAGGACTTTTGGGCTTCTGCTATAAGGGCTGCTTGTAAGAGATCCTTGAAGGCTCTTCAAGGGGGGCCTGGAGCTGTAAAGAAGCAGCATCCGTACGAGAAGGCCCCCGAACTAAACTTAGGACCATTTGGACATGATTTCCATTTCCGGCTGCGCTACTCCCGAAAACCCTAAACCGTAAACCCCAAACCCTAAACCCTAAACCTTATAAACCCTAAACCGAAACCGCTTCGAGTTTTTGCATTGGTACCAAGTTCGGTATTGCAAAGAGAAGCGCTACGGTTTTGAGGGTTTTAGGGATGTTGAGGGTGTAGCCCAAAGAACCTACCGTGTTTTTGGACCTATTATAAGGAAATCATAGTCAGGAACTCCCTAGAAAGGGACGCTTTTAAGGGTCCAGGTAAGGTTCAGGGTTTAGGGTTAGAGTTTAGGAGTCCTCAACCCTGGGGGTTGTGGGTTGCTTAGGGTTTAGGGATGTTTCGGTTTTAGGCTTCCCTTAGGGTTTTGGGCTTAGGGATGTGTTTGGTGTAGGGTTTATTTGGGGTTTAGGGTATCCCCTACAAAACTCCGCAAAGGCCTTCTCAGTCGGAAAAATCGTTCCTTCTCGCAAGCCCAAATCCCCAAAGCTTTGCCCCGGGCTGTCATGGAATCTGGAGCTAGATGACTGCTTGGCGTGCTGACCGCCTCCTAGAAGTTAAACTTTTAGCCTACTTATTATCGTTCATATAGAAACCCAAGAAGTTAAAGTCCTCAGAGGTCCCCTTTTGACCTTGTTTTTTCGGTGTTTCTAAACCCTAAACCCTAGTAGGGGAAAAGGGCACCCTTCTTGAGGAGCCTCGAATGATAAGGCACCGTAATACCCGGCATCGCAAGGATCGTTATCATAGGGGAACCCCATAGGGGTTTAGGGTTTAGGGCACGACACCCCGATTTTACCAACAAGCTCCCGAACCCCAAACCCCCAAATCCCGAACTTTTTGGAACCCTTGCACCAGTAACGGTAAGCCCTAAACCGGTAACTCCTGTAGCACCCCTGTTAGAGCCCTCTGAGAACCCGACGATGCAAAGCCCTCTCAGGGTCTTGGGTTTAGGAACGCCACGAACTCCGGTTTAGGCTTCAGGGTTTAGGGGTTCAAGGTTTAGGGTTTATAGGATGTTCCTAAACCTCTATAAACCCTAAACGCAAGTTTGTGCTTTGTTCAGCTCATGACGGACGCGGCCATGATCGTCGCGTGCGTCATTGCTTTCCTTGTCTTCCGGAGCAGGCGATGGGAACATTTAGGGTTTTGGGCTTGGGGGTAGGGGATTCTTAGACCCTAAGCCCTAGACCCGAAACCCCAAAACCGTAAGCCCTAAACCCTAAAGGGTTGTAGGGTTTTGGGATTTAGTGCAAGCGTTCTTTTAGCCGAGGGTTGCATTACGGGCGTTCGAGGGTCTCCAGAACGGCTGAAAGTAGGGCTTCACACACGGGACCTTAGGATTAAGAATGGTTCTGGTGTTGAGAATAGTCTTCTTGAATCAAGGGGTCCTAGTTTTCCTTAGGGTTTAGGGTTCCCTTCAAGGGCACCAGAGAGCTCTATACCAGGATTCCCTTATAGGCTTCCTTTGAGGGTTTAGGGCTTTATGGCAGAAGCCCCAAAAGTTGGAAACCCAATAGCTTCAATCCTCAAGAGGAAGGTATAAGGAATGCCAGCACTATTTGTCCATAACCCGGTTTCCAACTTTTCGGGGTTTACTAGAGGGTCTACTTGAAAAGGTTCATGGGACTTAGTAACTAGGGTTATCAATATGGTAACTGCATTGACAGTTAATTACTTATATCACCCGTTGAGGTACTTAAAATGTATACGCTATGCCCCCTCCAAGCAGGATTACTTTCAGGCTTCTTTCTTCGTGGGCTCGACCATCAGAATTAGTCTTGAAGTTGTTTGTCGGGTTTGAAGAAAGCTTTTTCAAGGGCCTCTTCGGCGCTTATAGGCATTTATAAGGCTCCATATCGGGGTTCGGTAGGGCTCTACAGCATGTGGGTTAAGGGTGCAGGGGCTTGAAAAGAAGGGCAAGAAGGCTTCTGACAGGCCCCCTAAATCCAAACCCTAAATGCCTAACCCTAGCCCAAAACCCAAAACCCCAAAACCCCAAAACCACAAAACCCCAAACCCTAAACCCCTAAACCCCTAAACCCCTAAACCCTCAGGGCTTGGTTCTTTGCTGAACGCAGTTGCCCGTCTGCCGAGGACTCCTAGCTCGGGAACTCGCTTTGCGAGAGGCTTGCAAGGGCTTAGGGTTTTTAGGGTTTTTAGGGTTTTAGGGTTTAGGGTTTCTGGGGTTTAGGGCTTCAGGGGTTTAGGGTTCAGGGGTTTATGGGTTTAGGGATTTTGGGGTTCAGGGTTTAGGGGTTTAGGGGTTTAGGTGTTTTAGGGTTATTTGCAGACCGGATCCACGAACCATCGGACGAAGACTCCACGCATCCCACAGCAGAGGGTTAGGGTTCAGGATTTACGGTTCGCCAGTTAATGGTTCAGGATCAAGAACTCAATTGCCGCAAGTAAGGCTATAAGGTACATGAGTTGGGGTTAGAAGGAAGTAGACGCTTTAGTTACCTGGTTAAACCCTGTTCAGAAGAAGCAGCCACACTTACTGCTTCTTCAGCATCCAGGCTGCGCTTCAAACCTTTTTAGCCAAGGCCTGTAGCCCTACGGTTTAAGGGTTGAGGCTACAACGTCCCCAGAGAGCCCAAACGTTCCTTGATTAAGGAATCGACCTTAAATTATATTATTCAGGCCCCTATAATTTAAGGTCCATTCCTTAATCAAGGGGTATTGGGCTCTCTGGGTCTAGGCTTCAAACCTTATAAACCCTAAACCCTATAAACCCTGTAAAACCTAAACCCTAAACCCCTAAACCGTAAACGCCTAAACCTGCTTCAGCCCAAAGGGCATGTTCGCGCCATCCATGTAGACCTGGCCGCCGTTCTCGTGGACAGTGGAGCAAATCTCCTGCAGGCAGCTTGGCTTGCCACGTCCATCCTGGTTTAGGGTTTATAGGGTTTCGGTTTTACAGGCTTTATAGGGTTTATAGGGTTTAGGGTGAGTAACGAACTGAGATAAGGAGGAAACACGAGGAATGCCTTGGTAGCTTCAGAATCGATAGACCCCTGTCCTGGATGTTGTCTTCGAAGAATGCCCGGGTGGATGGGTAGGTGACCATCAAGCACGCCAAGCGGTCCTGTTGTTTCGAGGATTAGCTTACTCTGGACTTTGAAGTAACCAGGGAGAAAAAAGTATAGACTTTTATTTCATATTGGTTCCTCTAAGGAACAGGTCCAATAAAAAAAGTATTCAAGTATGGTACTCCAGAACCCAGAAGACCTCTTCTACCTGCAGCTCCTCAAACATCAAGGCTCCGTCTTGCAGTTGCAAATACGCAAGTGGCCGAGACATGCACAAGCTCCATTCACTTGAAGGTTCAACATGGGTTGTTATAACAGGGTTGTGAGTACCGTCATGTACAACTGAAGTAACCTTCCTTTGCAGCTAACTATCCAGGTAGCTTCAAGCAAACACCGCATCGACCCATCACAGTCCTTGTACTCTGCGCAGAGTGCCTTGAACTCATCAAGGTCCATTCCACGCGAATCCTGCCAATATGTCGTGTGTTCCACACAATGGGTCTAGGGCTTAGGGCCTCAGGGTTTAGAGTGTAGGGTTAGGGTTGGTCTTTCGAGGATGTGTGTCACAGGGCTCGCTCTGTGGCTTTGTGACCGAATGTGACTCCACGAGCTCATTCTGCCGTCTGCACACCATGGGCTCCCTGCTCAAAGGCCGGCAGGGCAGGATGGATCCCCGTGAGAGACTTCAAACATAGGGGCTTCAATAATTAGAAAAGAGTTTGGGGGGTATATTCTACGGTAGTTGTAGAAAGGAACCCCCAAAACCCTCTTCTAATTATTAAAGGCCCCTACCTTCGACTTAGAAGACCGTTTTAACCCGACACACCACTCACAGAGGAGCAAGGGCGCCTCAATCCACTTGATCTCCATGCCGACCATCGCCTCGCGCTACGCTTCGAGACATGTTAGCGAGGGTTTAGGGTTTAGGGTGTTTGAGGTAGGGTGAGGGTCCATGTACCCAAATATTATATACTTTGGGCCCAATGTACCCATAGAGGGACTACTTGAAGGCCAATGTATATACTATATGAGTACATGGACCCTTAGGGTTAGCGAGCGCTTGCAGATGCATGCCACTGTTTGAGGTAGGGTTTTCAGGATTTAGTCTCCGCAACATACACCACATAAGCTCTCACAAATATATCGAATACTACTGCTGATGATGTAAAATCATGCAGTACCTTCAGGACCCTAACCTATGGGAATTATGGTATAGTCCTTATTATGGGTGATGCAGGATTTATATCATCAACCGTATCGGCAGCCAAAATCCTAACGGAGCGCCTACTTCCACTGAACTTGCAACTAAACCCCGAACCCAAAACCCGAAACCCTAAACCCAAAACCCAGAACCCTAAACCCTAAACCCAAAACCCTAAAACCTCCCCGGCTCGAATTCGGCTCTACTTCCAGGAGTTTTTCAGGAGTTGAGGGATGCGGTACAAAGACGGGCCGTAGTGATGAGTACAAAGTTTTGGGGGTTACTTTAGAATATATAGTCGTACGGTCAATGATGATATACATGTATCTATATATATATATATCCTGCATTGCCCATCATAAGGAATATACCATAATTCCCATAGTTTAGGGTCCGTAATGTAACCAGTATCTTGAGAGTTCCTTATTATAACTATTAACGTCATACCGTTTTACCCAAAAACCCTGTTCTACTTATTCAGGCTCTTATATTATAGAAGGATCCCAGGGTAAAGCGCCCAAAAGACCAAACGAATCCTGAAGCTGGGAGGCGCTACACTACAAAGGCTTGCTCTGGACCGCCGTAGGCGAGCGTTTTGCAGCCCGAGTCTGAGGAAGGCCTAAATCCTAAACCCCGAAGCCTAAACCCCAAACCCTAAATCTTAAACCCTAGATCCTAAACCCTAAACCCTAAATCCTAAACCCTATAAGTCATAAAGCTCCGAAGCCCGAAGAGGGACCTCATAGAAGCCTTCATGTGGAATCCTTTGTTTAAAGACCTCACATAGAACCCGAAAAGAACCCTGCTACAGAACCCTCATTACCCTCATATCAACAACCTGTGTAGGAAAATCCGATCAAGGCCCTTAATAATTTCCAATACGATTCCGTAGGTTGTCTTATTCCTGGTCTAATCAAAGTATAGTACACCCCAAAAACCCTGCCCCTAAACGGCCCTAAACCCTAAACACCAACAATCCTGTTCTAATTGCGCCTACACCCTAAACCCTAAACCCAAACCCCAAAAACTCAATATTGTGTCAAGGCAGAGATGCTGCAGATGCCGGGTTCGTGCCGTGGGCGGACCTGGCGCTCTTTTGTGTTCTAGGGCTTTGTGGGGGTTTAGGGCTCTGGTATTGAGGGTTGCTGAGGGTTTGGGGTTCAGGGCTTTGGTGTTTAGTGTTTATTAGGGCTTTTTGGGGTTCAGGGCTCTGGTGTATAGCGTTTAGGGTTTAGGCTTTTTGGGGTTCAGGGCGTTGGTGTTTAGGGTTGCTGAGGGTTTGGGGTTTTAGGGTTGCCGCGTTAAGCGCATGGGGTCTGTGGGAGAAAGGGAGTTACTTTACAGGGAGCATGCGGAAAAGAACTTTGGTGAGGGGGTCTGCTCGACTGAAAGGATCAAGGGATTTGGTCAACAGCCCATCACTGGTGCTGTGTTGGGGTCATGGTGCTTGTAATCTTACTTGCCACCTACTTACTACCATCTACATACTCTTCGCTTTCAGAAAACAAGAGACCCAAATACATAGACACTACAACATCAGGGACCATCCTCGCTCACTGGAGAAGGTGCCCAACATGTTTAAAGAGACCCCACATAAGACCCTTACGCAACCTTCTTTAAAATCCTCATGAGATCCGATGAAACTCTCATAAACAAAACAGACCATCAACGTGCTTAGTTGCAAGAAAACACCCAAGCCCTAAACCCTAAAACCCTAAACCTTAACCCCTAAACCCCTAAAGCCATAAACCCCTAAAGCCTAAACCCCTACAAACCCTAAACCCCTAAAACCCTAAAACCCTAAACCCCTAAACCCTAAACCCCTAAGCCCTAAACCCCAAACCCCAAGCCCCAACCCTCTCCGTGCGCCTGGGGATGATGCACACATTGCGGTGGCCTGGAGCTCGATGGATTGAGCTTGTTTTATAATGGGCTTTTTTCTGGCGTTTTAGGGTTTAGGGTTTAGGGGGCTTTCGGCAGAGGGTCCCTTAACCCAGGGGTGCTTGAAGTGACCATGAAATGGCTTAAGGCTTTAAAGGTAGCTACAGGCAGCTTGGGCTTAATTAGGGTCTCTGGGGCGCTTCGAGGTTCTAGGGCCCTAAACCCTACTTGGAGGCCCAGGGGACTTAGTAAGTAGGTTATAAGTGGAGTTATAAGTACCCTAAATAGAGTTAACCCCCTTATAACCCCACGGTTTAGGGTTTATGGTTTTGGGTACCCTAAATAGAGTTAACCCAATTATAACCCTACTTACAACCGACTTACTAAGTCCCCTGGGCCTCTAAGTACACCCCGTAGAGCTCTCTGCGGCCTTCGCCCTTGGCCTCCAGGTACTTTTTGATCACCAGCAAGCCTGCATACCTGGGAAGTCGCGCGAACCCAGTGTTTGGGGGACCGAGGGTTTAGGATCTAAGCTTTAGCTTTAGGCTTGTCTCGGGTTTAGGGTTTGGGATTTGGGATTTAGGGTTGAGGGTTTAGGGTTTAGGGTTTGGGGGTTTAGGGTCGTAGGGTTAAGATTACGAGTAGCCAAACAAGAAATGTCTCCCAACCAAAAAGGGTCATCCTGGACTTCAGGTGAAGTCCTTGAGAAAGGCCACGTATATAGACCGAATACAGGACCCTGTACAAACCCAGGAAAGCATCCTGAAGAGAGAGCAACTGGTGCTCTCACTGGCCTCATCAGGGGTAACGTAGGGGCGTTAACAATTACCATAGGGTTTAGGGCTCAGGCTTACTATTTTGTGGGTTCCTTATTAAAACCCGCAGCCCGAAACCCTACCAGGGTTTAGGGTAACCCTAAACCCTAAACCCTATCATTGCTAGGATTTTAGCGTTTAGGGTTTAGGGTTCAGCCCGAAACCCTAGCGTTGCGTTTAGTTAGGCTTCTCCACGGCCATCCTACTTAAAAGCTCTGCTTGTAACCTGCTTACTCAGTCGTCTGATTCTGTAAGTATGGGGCTGCAAAGCTCTCTTGAAACCCCATCAATAGGGTTTAGGGTTTAGGCTTTAAATAGCCTACCAGTCAAAAGCTATGAAACAAAGCCCGGGAAAGTAGGAGTGTGCCTTGTTTCTCACCGTACTAAGACCCCATGTCACTGCTCGAGCTCCTGCAACCTCTTCGAAATCCGAAACAACGAAATGAACAACTGCTCGCCCCATTCAAAAGTAATCTTACGAACCAAGGAAAGTAAAGCAAATCTAATGCCCGATCAACATGCTTTGAGAAAGGCTGCAACAATGCTGTAACAACCCCAAAAGAGAACCCTAATATAGTTGCAGTATAAGATATACTCCCAAACCCTATTCTAGTTATTAAGGCCCCTACACCCTAAACCATAAACCCCTAAAAGGGACCCCAAAAAGAACCGCCCAAACCTTACTCTAACTATCACCCTAAACCCTAAACCCCTAAAAGGGACCCCCAAAAGGGACAAGAACCCCCAGGGAGAACCCTGGCCCAGTCACTCGCCAGAGGCGCCGCTAGTCGGCTGCAGGGAGCAAGCATCGAAGCCTCGGAGAGATCTTGCAGTTTGGGGTTTAAGGTCTAGGGGGTTTAGGGTTTAGGGTTTAAGGTCTAGGGGGTTCAGGGTTTTGGGCTTAAGGTCTAGGGTGTAGGCTTTTTACCTGTGGTCCAAAAGACCTACCTTTTCAAGGAACTCTCTATAGACATCATAATAAAGAACCCTAAAAAAGGTAGCTTTTTCCGGCTACAGGTGGGGTTTAAGGTTTAGGCTTTTTAGCTTGGGGTTTCAGCTTCGGGGTTTCCTCTGTTGGGGTTTGAGGTTTGGGCTTGCATCGGAACTTCGGGGTTTGATTCGGAACTTCGGGGTTTGACTCGGAACTTCGGGGTTTGATTCTAGGTTCCTGAGTGACCCCTAAATAATAAGGGTACCCCTTTTCCTACTATTGGGTTTTAAAGAAGGAAAAACCCAAAACAAAAACGGGCAAAAGGGTACTACTCGGGAACCTGGGATTCGGGTTTACTGGTTTAGGGTTGAGGAAGCGGCTCGGGAGGGTGTTGAAGGGCTTCATGAGGGGCTCTATTGTTGATGATATAAATCCTGCATTAGCTTAAGGACCCTAAACTATGAGACCATGGTATATTCCCTATTTTGGGTAATGCAGCATTCATATCATCAACCGCTGCACACAGCCTCTTAGGGCATTTTTAGCCGTCTGAGTGGTGGCAAGATTCTGCAGGCTTTGTCGGGTTCAGGGTTTAGGATTTAGGGTGTAGGGTTGTTGAACCCTAAACCCAAAGCCCTAAAAACCTAAACCCTGAACTTGGCCCTAAACCGTAGGGCTTAGGGTTTTAGGTTTCAGGGAGTTTAGGGTTTTGGGTTTCAGCGCTTTTGGGAGGATTTGGGGCCGGAGCTGTGGTGAAGAAGGGGTTAGGGGTTTAGGTTTTAGGGTTTAGGGGCCGGTTTAGGGTTTTAGGGTTTAGGGCCAGTTTAGGGTTTAGGGTTTTAGGGTTGTTAGGGCTTGGGGTTTAGGGTTTAGGCTTTGAAGCTGCTTGAAGCTGCTGGACAGCTGCTGGGGGCTATCCCCAAACATGGGCATACATACCTGGGTTCCCCGACGTCTCAAAAAAAGCCCTAAACCCTAAACCGAAATTCTGCATCAAGTTTAAGAACAACCGCAGTCTTGCAGGAAGAACCCAGCAGCCTGTGCAGCTGATGAGGTACTTCTCCAGGGATTCCAGCATCTCGCGATAGCCCGCCTCAAGAGGTTCGGATTCCGGCCGTTGGCCCCAAACCCGGTCCTACTAAGAGAGGTAGGTTGGCCCCGTAGAATTAGGGGTTTTAGGGTTTAGGGTTTGGGGTCTCTCTAGTTAGGGCTTGTAGGGTTTATGGTCTTTAGTCTAGAACATGTAGAATAGTAACAGAATGGAGCTGCAGGTAAGGCTTAAGCAACAGACCGTGCTTTTCTGCTCTTTGGCTGCCATCCCGGTGCTCTGCCGCTGGAATGGGGGTTGGAGAGATCCTTAAGGACGAAATGACCCTTTAAAAGTAGGGGCCCTATACCTTATACTATGAACCCCTATATGGTATGTGAACCCTAAACCCTTTTAGGGCTCTTTTCGTCCTTAATCTAGGACATTTTGGGTAGATACCGTTATAGGAGCCGTATAGAAGGTCCATATACCTTACACAAGCCTTATAGAAGCCCTGTATACCCTAAACTCCTCACCTGTAGTTCCCTAAACCCTAAACCCTAAACCCCTAAATACCCTAAATACCCTAAACCCCTATATACCCTAAACTCCCAAACCCTAACCCCTAAACCCCTAAACTCCGCAGCTGTAGTCTCCTTTAACAAAGGTTTCTTTGGAGCTGGAGCTCAACCCTAAACCCTAAATGCCCTATGTACCCTAAACCCTAAACCCCCAAATACCCTAGATACCCTAAACCCTAACCCCTATATACCCTAAACTCCCAAACCCTAACCCCTAAACCCCTAAACTCCCCAGCTGTCGTCTCCTTTAACAAAGGTTTCTTTGGAGCTGGAGCCCTTAACGGAACCCTCAAACTCCCCCTAAACCCTGAAACCCCTACCCTTTAAAGGAACCCACCCTGGGGTTTAGGGCAAAGGTTTCTTTGGACCCTAGATACCCTAAACCCTAAATACCCTAATTTCCCTAAACCCTTAAATACCCTATAAACCCCTAAACTCCCCAGCTGTAGTTTCCTTTAAGTAAGGGTCCCGACGTATCCCGACCATAGCAAATACCCTAAACCCTAAGCCCTAAATACCCTAAACCCCTATACCCTAAATACCCTATAAACCCCTAAACTCCCCAGCTGTAGTCTCATTTAAGTAAGGGTCCCGACGTATCCCGACCATAGCAAATACCCTAAACCCTAAACCCTAAGCCCTAAATACCCTCAACCCCTATACCCTAAATACCCTATAAACCCCTAAACTCCCCAGCTGTAGTCTCCTTTAACAAAGGTTTCTTTGGAGCTGGAGCCCTTAAAGGAACCCTCAAACTCCCCCCTAAACCCTAAACCCTGAAACCCCTCCCCTTTAAAGGAACCCACCCTGGGGTTTAGGGCAAAGGTTTCTTTGGACCCTAGATACCCTAAACCCTGAATACCCTAAATACCCTAAACCCTAAAATACCCTAAACCCTAAACCCTAAATGCCCTATATACCCTAAACTCCTCAGCTGTAGTCTCCTTTAAGTAAGGGTCCCGACGTATCCCGACCATAGCTATTAGCGAAGGTTTCTTTGGAGCTGGATAATAAAACCCAATAAGGATTATAAATGATCATTTTAAACATAGCCCCCAACAAGGAACCAGGTTTAGGGTTTGGGGCTTTAGGAACGAAGGTTTCTTTGGAGTTGGAGCCCGTAAAGGAACCCTCAAACTCCCCCTAAACCTTAAACCCTGAAACCCCTACCCTTTAAAGGAACCCAGGTTTCAGGGAGGAGCCCTTAAAGGAACCCTTAAAGGCACCCAAAACCCTAAGCCCTAAACCCTAAGCCCTAAACCCTAAACCCTAAGCCCTAATTAGGGCTTTAGGAACAAAGGTTTCTTTGGAGCTGGAGCCGGAGGAGTCGCTGGAGTCCCTGCGGCTCCGAGCCCAGGAGGCCCTGAGAGTTGGCAGCGGCTTCTGGGTGAAGGAAACTAGAGCTGGGGAGTTTAGGGTATTTGGGGCTTCTATAAGGCTTCTAGAAGGTATATAGACCTTCTATAAAGCTCCTATAACGGTACCTACCCACCTGCAAATGTCCTAATTCGAGTTCTAAGCCCTAAACCGAAAGCCCGAAAGCCTAAAACCCCCTAAACCCTAAACCAACCTATTCCCCTAAGGAGCCTCGGAAACTTCTCCGCGCGTGGCGTTGGGAAAATAGGCGAAGCCCTGGACAAATTCGGATGTGAAGTTGCCTTTTTCCAGGGTTCCTTTACAGTCTCTTTGAAGGGGTCCCTCTTGGGCTCCTTTCAGGGTCATACGATTATGAGGAGTATTATAAGGGCTCCGTGCAGGGGCCTCAGTGATTATACTAACGATTCGGGGTAAAGAGGGACGCGACTCAGGCTCTAGGGGCCTTGGGGGTGCATGATTTTTTGGGGCTCGCAGCCTACTACTGACAGCTGGGAGGGATTTCATCGTAACTTGCCAAGACATGGGCCGCATGTTGGACCCACAAACCCTGTCGCCAACACTTCGGGGAAAGCCTTTTGGCGGTCCTCCCGCATCCCTAAGTAGTTCTCTAAATTAGGGTCCCTTTTCGAGGTCCTTTTTATAAGGGTGCCGTACTACATTGGGGACCTAAAAATTAAGGGGCCCTAGTTTAAAGAACTACCCATCTGCCAGTACTTGCAAAACAGCAAACTGGCCGCCCTCCGGAATAGCCGCCAGTACTTGGAGGAAGCAGTCTAGCGGTGCTCCTCGTGCCACTGTTTGGGTGGTACTCTAAATGAGGGTCCCTTTCTAGGTCCCCAGAGTGGTACGGCACCTTACACAAAGGGACACCAAAAGGGACCCTAATTTGGAGATCTACCCCTTTGGGGGGAGCGGCCGTGGTGTCCGGTGGTTTCGTGGTGGTCCCTCTGCTGGTCTCCGGTCTCGGGGTGGTGTCTGGTTGACCTCGGTTTAGGGTTTAGGGTTTACCTGGATCCTACATTGCCTACTTTTTCGGACCTATCTAGATATATATATATATACATACATACTAATAATCATAGTCAGAATCATAATCATACATCATAATAAGGAGTCCCAAAAAGCTAAGTCTTTTCGGCTACAGGTAGTTCCTGTTTATGGTTTAGATTTAGAATCCTATAAGGTAATCCGAAAAACGTACTACATAGGGGCCTGTAGGTAAATTGAACACATGTCTAATGCACAAAACTCGAGCATGGAGGCACACGGAGATGATTTTTCTTTCGTTTGCACTGACATATATCTTCAGCACTTCGGGTTTGGTCGTTAGTGGTAGCCCAAAGCGGGAAAGAGCAAAATCCGCCTATCTGCAGCAAGCTAGAACTTGTGCTCAATATCAGAAGTTCCTGAAGGAGATGGCTTCCTACTTTTAGATTGGGCCAGCGTAGATCCCATGCAGTGATAGAGCACCTTGACAACCCTAAACCCTACACCCTAAACCCTAAACCCTGAACCCTTAACCCTAAACCCCATGACCAAGACAACAGCAACCGTCACGGCCACAAGGACCCCCACGACCCGACCCCTAGGAGAGCAATAGACCACCAGGAGGCCACCAGGACCTAAACCCTACTTCGGGGCCTATGGGTAATCAGAACTGAGATCTATGTACGACGGGACCTGCGAGGGCCCAGTAGATCTGCCCGAGTTTCGGTTTGAAGTGGGCGTTATATTAGGTTTAGGCTTTAGGGTTTGCTCTCTTTTCGGTAAGAGAAGATTCAGGCCCCTTTGAGCAAGGAGCCCCCGAAACCCTAAACCCGAAACCCTAAGCCCTACACCCCTCAACCCTAAGGTTATATGACGGGTTCTAAACTTCTAAACCCTAGGCCCTAGGCCCGGCACTCGGAGCGCGAAATCCGAAATCCCTACCAAGGACCACATCAATGTCGGGACAAGGTCTTGAATCCCAGTCTGGGCCCCCATACCTCCAAATCAAGACCCTCAAACCCCAAACCCAAAACCCTAAAGCCTAAACTCCTAAACCCCTAAACCCCTAAACCCCTAAGCCCCTAAACCCCTAAACCCCTAAACCCCTAAACCCTAAGCCGTCCTGGTTTTGACCGCTACTGCCAGCAGACCTTCGACCCAACTTGTCCAATATCATGGGCAACACAAGGTTAACCTTTGGGATTATATAAGGATTATAGCACCCTAAACCCTAAACCCTAAACCCCCCAAAAAGGTTAAAGGTTACCTACTCTACCACTCGGTAGCTCCTTGAAAGGAGCCCTTAATAGGAGCCCTTGTCGGGTACCCCAAAAAGCTTAAGGTTACCTACTCTGCTACTAAGAACCCTTATAGAGCCCTTAGAGAACCCTTATAGAACCCTTATAGAAGCCTTAAAAAACCTTATAGAGCCCTTAGAGAAGCCTGTCTAATACTACCTAAGAACCCTTATAGAGCCTTGATAGAAGCCTGTGTAATACACCCCCCAAAAAAGTTAAGGGTGCCCTACTCTACTGCGAAGTGACCCCCCCAAACTTGCGACCACGAGGCCCAGGTCACGTTGCGGACGACGGTGAGCTGGTCGAGTCAAGGGTTTTAGGGGGGTTTCGGATGGTTTCGGAAGGCCTCCTTATATGAGGCTGCGTGAAAACCCCCCACCCATTTCGCTTGACTTTTAACATGGTTATCGCTTTATCTTACTCTTATCGTTTAACAGGACTTTGGGACTGCATGATCTGAGCTGATGTTACGAACACTCGTCATCGTTATTTTTACTCTTATCGCTTTACAAGGATAATTCGATTGCTCTCAAAGTACGGGCACATCTACTTTAACAAAACCTCTCGGGGGGTCTTTATCATCCCTCATATGGATCCGAGCATTTTTGGATTCTAGGACCAGGGTTTCGTAATCAGGCCTACATGAACCGCACTGCTTTGAGCGAAGGATTGGGCTCCGGGTTTGAGGCTTCCGAGAGTGGAGTGACGAGAAGAACGCTACGATAGAAACCCTCATAATCAGAAGAGGGTCTTGGGGGATATCATATGTTCATAATAAGAGTAGCTCATTGAAAGAGGGTCCCCTTTAGGGTCAAGCTTTTTATAGGGGTGCCGTACTATATTGGGGACCCTAAGAAAAGGGACCCTAATTTGGAGAACTACCCATAAGCTGTTGAATCCTTCGGGGATGGAAGTAGCCATACTGTTAGTTCTCACACTTGTAGCTACCTTAAACCATCAGTGC
The DNA here is from genome assembly GCA_905231915.1 of Symbiodinium necroappetens. NCBI lineage: Eukaryota > Dinophyceae > Suessiales > Symbiodiniaceae > Symbiodinium > Symbiodinium necroappetens. The sequence goes on from CAJNJA010093462.1 coordinate 18,187, forward strand.
TAAGCCCATGCCTGCTTCATGACAGCATTCTGGGCGCCGATCAATGCTGGCCTGCAAGATCAAAATGTAAATCAACATAACTAGATTATACTAGACCCCTCAGGCTCTGAATCTCTTTTCAAGGTTATGAAGGCTAGGATCATGATAACCTCCTGTAGGTTCTACTGTAGAGCGATGATAGTTTAGGGCTGCACTTGGAGTATTCCAGCCCAGGTTCTGGCTCAATCTGAAGCAATGCCGGGTTGTTGTGGCTTAAGAGTTGTAAGCTCTAGCTCAAGGTTTAGAGTTCAGGGTTTAACGTTTTAGGCTTAAGAGTTGCAAGCTCTAGCTCAAACCTGCCCTAAGCCCAAAACTCTGAACCCTACGTCTGAAACCCATGGCCCTTAGACCCTGAACCTCAACTCAACGGCTGAGCACAGACACTTGAACCCACGACCGGGCTTCTCCGGGTTTGCGGACTTAGGGTTTAGAAGACTCCGCTGTGAACCGGAAAACCCTGATCGCCCCCGACCCAGACCCCAAAGCCTGCACTCCTAAACCCTACCTAGGCCCCCCCCAAAGTAGGTGAAATAATGGCCCAAACACCCATATAAAAGGCTATTATTCTGCATACTTTCAGGGTGTCCAGGTAAATCCTAAATCCTACCTGGATTCGTTTTGGGGGGTTCCCTAGCAGGGTTTCACTATATAGGCCCTTCAAAAGGTAGGCTATTTGGGGTCCAGATCATTAAAGTAAGCCTTCTCGTGCCCACAAAGGAGCCCTGATAGATCCCTTGAAAGGACCCCTTATAGATCCCTAGGACCCTTATCCCTCTGAAAGAAACCTTAAAGATTCCCTTTAAAGGGGACCTGATAGTACCGACAAAGGAAGCCCTCAAGCCTTAAAGCCTAAACCCTAAACCCTAAACCCTAAAACCTGAACCCTAAACCCTAAAACCTAAACCCTAAACCCGAAGCTTTAAAGCCTAAACCCTGAACCCCAACCTCCCCCAACCCAACTCTTTCGGGTTTAGGGCTTAGGGGTTTAAGGTTCAGGGGCTTGGGTTTTAAGCTTAGGTTTGGGTTTAGGGTTTTGGGTTTAAGGCTTAGTGGCTTGGGTTTTAAGTTCAGGTTTGGGTTTAGGGCTTAGGGTTTAAGGTTTAGGGGGTTGGGCTTTTGTTAAGCTTAGGTTTGGGTTTAGGTTTAGGTCTTTGGGTTTAAGGTTTGGGGGTTAGGGGTTTAGGGTTTAGGGTTTAGGGGTTTAGGGTTTAGGGTTTAGAGTTTAGGGTTTAGGGTTTAGAGTTTAGGGTTTAGGGTTTAGGGACTACTCCGAGGGTATGTAAGGGTT